>CATIWK010058082.1:0-17447 GCA_949634005.1 Mallotus japonicus | reverse complement strand
AGATTATCCCTACTAAATGGGTACTCCAGCTAACAATTGCAGGGGTAACATTGTCATAATACCTCCAACTTCAAAAGTCATCATTAACGCAGTTATCAATAGCACTCTCTTTTTAACTGACGCGATTCTTCAGCTATCATCGCGACATTACAAAACGTCCTCTTCTCTGACACAAACAGCTGTCATAGTTTGAAATTTGAAATCTCAAAAGACATACACATTCAATGATGAATTACTTCTCCAGATCTCGGGACGCTTCTGAGGTACCGAGCATCCACAGTCCAGTGTCTGAAGCTGGCACCCTCAGGTCGCTTCTATAGTACTGAGGTTCGGCACTCGGGCCTCGTTTCTAAGACACCAAGATTTAAGTCCAATGACTGAAGTTGGCACCCTCAGGTCGTTTCTATAGTACTGAGGTTCGGCACTCGGGCCGCATTTCTAAGACACCGAGCATCAAAACTCTAGCGACGGCTGGTCCCAATCTGTGTGTTACTATAACACTGGTGGGTTAATCCCTTGGGATGTTTCATAAACACCGAGCATCTATAAGTCCAGTTGGCATCACATTATTCAACCACAGCAACAGGCATTCCAAGACTCGGTACCGAGCATCTCCAACATCAATGACTGAGGCTGGCCACCTCAGCTTACCTTTCAGCATCAGACACTATCTTTAGTGCTCACTAGTTATGAACAAATATCAACGTATCTCTGACATCCAGAACACTCAGACATAAAATATTTGAACAAACTTTCGGGGGGGGGGGGGAACTCTTGATACCCCACATGTATATTCCTATTTAGTTAATGAATAGCATCTGAACTTACTCCATTTATCTTGAATGTGTCACATATGTTAAGAAAATAGGCTAAGTGAATGGATCTTCAGTTGGTAACCCTCCAAATTGATATTGTGAAACCATCTGTATATATGCCGGCTTAATTTTGAAGGTATTAGCTTCGATGGCTGGCTTCACAATACAATTTTGGCTTCCTGTGAGACTTGGTACACCATATTCTTCTAAATCTCTTGCTTGAGCTCCATGTGCTTCTTGGTTAGCCATTTTTCTTTCATTTTCTCTTTTCCCTTTCCGGTTCTTTTTGCAAGATTTTTCATTTTCTGGATTTACTCTCTCTAACTCGGGATGTTTTTATCTTTCTTTCATAAACAAAAATCAAGTACCTGGAAAGAAAAAGTAAAGAAAATTAAATAAAAGAAAAATAAAGATGTTAGTCTAGCGGAAATAAAAAGTGCACTAATATTGGTATTACCGATCTCCCCGGCAACGGCGCCAAAAACTTGTTAGGCAATTGCCGCAAGTGCATGGTTGGCAACAAGTAGTAAAGTTTGAGTATCGAGTATCGTTCCCACGAGGAGATTGATACCAAGTACTAGCCTTAATTGTATCTCCACAAGCTAACAATATAGAATCGGTTGAAATAAAATAGTAAAACACTTAATAAATAAATCCTAAATCTGAAATATTACTTTTAAAATTCAATAATTAAAAAGCTAGAGTCCGAATTTTTTTCACTAGCTATTACTTGAATTACAGGATCCTTTCACAATTCAATTCATTAACTCAGTCAAGGGTAAACCACTCAAGTTACCTAGAGTCTCTTTCGAGATCATCTAAGAATACCAAAGTTAATTACAGCCTATTTTCATGGTCACGTCAATTAACTAAGACTCATTAAGTTCCTTAGCAATTTATTACTCCTCGAAGGATTTATTTACTTTTGTGATCGAGGTTCCTAAGTTATACAAGTCTATGAGCTGATAAATCATACAACTTTCGTTGTCTCTACTTTACCCAAAAACATGTATTTAATCAGGCCTAAAATCAAATACAAGAACAATTAAAAGCAATTTGTAAAATTGACTGAAAATTAATTTATTGAAAGGAAACAAGAATCCAAACAAGTAATAGACTAGCTACGTAAATCCAAACCCTAAAAAGAGTTTAGCCGCGCATAATTGCGGTGATGAACAAAAAAATATTAATAAAAAGAATTAAAGATGAAGAAGAAAGAATGATTTTAGCTCTTGAATCGTGCACAAATTCTTCTTCAAACTCCGTTGATTGCCTTGTTCGTGTCTTCAAAAGTGTTTTTTTCTTCCTCTGAAAATTAAGACCAGCCCCCCTTAAAAGAGAAAAAATAAGGGCTATTTAAAATAGTTCCAAAATAAACCCTAAAAATAGTTTCCAAAATTGACTTCTGCCGAAGTGCATGGCTGTGCATCACTGCTTCTCTAAAAATCATCGAATCAGGATTGGCCATGCACACGGCTGTGCATTTTTGCTATCTCAAGAAATTTAACCAGGATTGGCCGTATGCATGGCTGTGCATTTGGTGCATGGCTGTGCAGATTTTGATGCACGACTGTGCATCACTGTCTGTTCTGCGAAGTGAAATGTTCAGGCTCAGGAATGGCCGTGCATGCCTCTACATCTTCAATTCATGGAGATTTTGAGCTTTCCTCTTCAAGTTCTAGCATGAATTCCACTTGCATCAATCCAAATTTAGGCACACCTAATCAGTGAACACCAAAACACCAAAATTAAGCTAAAAATAACAAAAGTTAATAGAAATTATAAAAACCTTTAAAAACATAAGTTTCAAGGAATTCAAATAAAGGCACAAACATTCAAGAATAAAATAAACACTTTAACACCTAAAAACTTAACAACTTAGTGCTCAAAATCCATCATTTTTAGCACTTTTCAATAAATCCGTTGCTAAATCTTGAAATCTGATTTTTTTTATGTATATTGTTTCTTGTAGTTATTAGATAATATATATATGTATATAGTGCATCTAAATGAAAGATCGAATGAACTTTATTAAAAAGAACTTTGTATGCTAGATGGTTTTTTATGTATATTGTTTCTTGTAGTTATTATATATATAATATAATATAATATAATATATATATATATATATAGTGCATATAAATGAAAGATTGAATGAACTTTATTAAAAATAACTTGGTATGCTAGATGGTTCTTGTTTGAATTGATAGTGTCTATGTGAATTTTGATGTGTTGGAATTGATTATTGATTGATTAAGACCAACCATCTGAATTTGCATTACTAATTTGTTATATAATTCATTTTTTAGCTAATTATTGATAAATTAATAAAATTAATTTATTTGATTTATTAATAAATATGTAAACATTAAGAAGTTTAAAGAGAGCTTAGTGCATTTGTCACATAATTGACTAATACTAAAAAGGTTAAGCTTAAAACCATTAACTAGAAACATATGATATATAGATAGAGTTTCCAGTTGTCTATAATGCCAATTCCACTGATTTTGCCTTTGGCATTATCCCCAGAGGTGGCACTTCCACTATATTTGGCTTGTAAGTGGTTAAATCGTCATGTGTCTTGAACATTCATTATACAAGTACTATTTGTCCTTACACTTTGTTGACTTAAAGCAGACCTATATATCATGAATTCAAACAACCTTTTGAACCCAAACCTTAGTTGGTATAGATTTATTAGTTTCAAAGTAATCATTAGGCAAAAACTTGAGATGAAGCTTTCTAGAGCAACATTCATTGCTAGTATGTCCTAGTTTCATGCAATAAAAACACTTAACACTAACAAATGTACTTTGTCTACCAACATGTGCAAGTCTAGCATGATTATAATTAGTGTTGGCTCTTCTAGAAATAAAAGGTCTAGTATAGGCACGTCGTTCATAAGGACAATTGTGCATAAATTCTTGAGGCTTAGTGCTCATATATATGTGCCTCTTGTTGTACATATAAGCATAGTTGGGTTGAGGTTTTTTAGTTTGAGCTTTAAAGCTTTGAGCCTTAATGGCATTAGCCTTTAGTGGCCTTACCTTGGCATTTATATTCTTAGATCTTTTTATCTTTTTATCTTGAGCTATGATCCTCTCACTAGGAATGAGAGATGAAGGTAAAGAAGTTTTGAAAAATTTAAGTGAACTTAATGATGAAGAGGCTCTATTTGAGTATCCAATTCCAAATCTTATACTTGGAGATTTTTGGCAATCTAAGAGATTATCAAGATCTCCTTCCCCTTTTAAAATTTAGAGATGGTGCCTTTTATCTCTAAAATCTTTTTTCAAGAAATTTATTTTCTTTGTTAGCTTTGTTAAAGTTATCTTTCAGAGAAAGAGTAGCTCTCAAATTGAAAAAAAAAAATTCTTATTAGAGGAATTAAATTTTTTTAAAAAATTGTAGCTTTAATTCCTCAAAACTTTTAGTTAATTTTGAAAGTCTTTATTTATTTTTTTTTGTTGCATTTTTTGGCCAATTTGCTTAACACAGAGCTCTCATTATTAATATTATCATAATTCTAATATTCAAGTTTAAGGTCATTATAAGAAGAAGTAAAGGAGTGCTCCTCCTCCATTTCTAATTTGAAAGAGTCACCCCAAGTAACTTTGAAGGCTTTCTTCTTTTTCTTTTTTCTCTTACTTTTGTGCTTGAGCTTGGGACACTCACTTTGAATGTATTTGGGCCTTTTTCACTCATAGCATATAAGCTCCTTACTCTTCTTGGAGTTATTCTTCTTAGATTCCTTAAACTTAGCCAAGTTATTCCTCTTTACTAACTTTTTGAATCCTCTCGTTAGCATAGCAGGCTCTTTATCCTCTTTATATGAATCTTCAAGGTCTTAATCATTACTTGATTCTTAAGAAGTCTTGAGAGAAATGTCTTTCTTCTTCTTATCATTTTCTTCTTTCTTCACTTCCCTTTATTTTAAGGTAAGTTAATGAGTAAAAAGCTTACTAATGAGCACGTCGATTGAAAGCTTGAAGAGATCATAAGCTTCCTTAATAAAGGTTACTCTATACACCCAATCTTTATTGGGTAGTACTTTAAGATCTTGGTGTTGACTTCCTCCTTATAGTAGTGCTTACCTAATTTCTTTAATGTGGTCAAGAGGGTATTCAACTGGTTGGTTATCTCAGTTATGGACTCATGAGGCTTCATCTTGAAGAGTTTATACTCATATATATGGAGTTGAATTTTTTTAATCTTAATTGGATATTTCCTTCATAATTATTTTTTAATGTCTTTTATATCTCCTTGGCCGAGATACCATGTTGAACCTTACATCCTTCTCTTGATATAGAGGTAAGAAGAACGGTCATAGCTTTTTTTTATTTTATAATTTTCTTTCTTGCTCTTGTATCCATCTATTCCTATACAATGGCACTTCTACATTATCTTTTTTCTCTATAGGAGAGCTCCACCCACCAAGTACCACATTCCAAAGCCTCACCAAGTCAATATGTATGTGAAGCTCCATTTTCTGCTTCCAATTTGAGTAGTCACTCCCATCAAAGAAGGCTCTACGAGATTGAAAATTTAAATGTTTACTCCCCATGATCTTGAATTCTAGCAATAAAGTACCTAAAACTCAAGTTTTGATACTAATTGAAAAGTCCTACAGGGAGTGATTATGGATTTTAGATTGATTAAAAGGAAATTAAGAAAAATATAAAGAAAGAGACAAGAACACAAGGCATAATGATTTATAGAGGTATTGATTCTCAAAAATCCTACTCCTCTACCTAACTTATCTCTAAATTAGGATTTTGAATCCCCAATCAATTGATTGTAAGTATTTTTTAAGGTTCAATACTAGCCTTTACAATAAGCCAAGAGCTTTACAAAAAGCTGACTCTTAAACCTTTTAACCCAAGTATTTTCAAGGCTCACACTTCAACCTAAGTTGATTTTCATCCTTAATTACTATCCCTTTTCTTGAACTAAAGAAAGTGTAAAGAAAAAAATCCTATCAACCATCACACTCTAGCTCTCTCAAGAATTGAATGCAAACATAACAAGAGCTTGATTATAAATTTAGGGAAAATGGGTCCCATTTATTTTCAACTCTATGCCAATTTTCTAAATAATCCTATCTTTTAATTTGTATCAATTTGGACAATTAATTTTTTAATTTATTTCAATTTTATCCAACTTTTAATTGGCATGTATAATTGCTGATGTGGCTTGATGACTTGTCAAAGACAGTGCTGACAGGGCAAGTAAAGGCAAACAAAAATAACTGCAAATTGAATCATTTCGGTTCAGTTTAAGTTGTAAAAAAAAAAATAGTTTGGTTTTTAACTTTAAAGAACCAAAATATTTTTGGTTTGGGTCAGTTTTTATTCTAAAAATATAATTAAACTGAACCGAATTGAATTTCTAAAATATTTTAAAATATATGGTGTTTATGGTTCAATTTGATCAGTTTATCATTAATATTTTCAAATAAATCAACAATATTAGTTTTTAAATATTTAAAAATTTTAATAAAATTATTTAATACCAAAAAATTCAAACCAAAATTATTTAAATTCTTTTTAGAAAATAGGTTTGGTTATTTTTAAAAAATAAAATAAAAATAAAAATTAACAATAATAAGTCTCAGAAAAATAGTGCAAAATTACATAATCCAATAGGTTTAAAATTGGGAAAAAAATCAAACTAAATAAACTGACAGTTTTGACCCTTGTTCGGTTCAATTTGGTTATTTTTAAATATTTTTAGTTTATTTTAGTTTTATATATTTTTCAACCGAACTAAATTGAACCGACCATTTTTTTTATTTATTTTGGTCTTGATAAAAAAAAAGGTGCTGTTTTGATCTCCTTGCCCCGGTAGCACTGTTTTTGACACGTCGGCAAGCAACATCAGCAATTACACATGCCAATTGAAAGTTGGATAAAATTGAAAAAAGTCAAAAAAATTAACTATCTAAATTGATACAAATTAAAAATGTGATTATTTAGAAAATTAGCCTATAGTTGAGGATAAATGTGAGCATTTTTTTTTTAAGTTTAATAATTACAAAGATAAATTGAAAATCACAAAGCTTTAAGAGCACAAATTCTTTCAACTATTTATCTAACCTCCTAAATGTTTTCAAGAGGTATATATAATGTAGAAGCAAAAAAACTAACCGTTAAAGACTTGAGATTCAACCTTCAAGCTTTTTCTTGTTCATTCAATACGAAAACAACCTTTTCCAGTTCGAGGGAGTGCTCACAATCATGAGGAGCACTCAAGATTGTGACACTTAAAAATGTGACTATTAGAGCTTAAATATGGCAATTACTGATGGCTTCAAAAGACTTGTGTTCGTGATGCTACTCGTGAGAAGGCGTATGACAAATTGATTGAATGCATCTTTTGATTATCATGATCGTCATGTAGTGGTTATGATCATAGTGAGAAGGCCTGATACAATTGGTTATATGGGCTTTTGATTATCATGATCATAAAGGCTTCCTCACAATCCTGATAGAGCTAGTGAGGAGGCCTCTCTCCTTTTTCATTGACTTGAATTTGATCATCCTTGATTTTTCTTAGTTTGCTCCCATGCTTGTATATTGATTGTTATGTTGGACACAGATCTTAAATGTTCAAAATTGATTGTTAAAGTCAAAACCAAAGTTGATTAGAAATTGATCATGCAAATTATCAAAACAATAAAATAAAAAAATTATTTTAATAATTAATAAATTAATGGTGACAAGTATATATAATTATCACAAACACAAATTTAAAATTTATGACAAATTTTAAAGAATTTGTAGCCGCGATTTTTTTTGGTGAAAACTAAATTTTTTGTAACTAAAATTATTTTAGAGACATTATTTTCATTTAAATCTATTTAAATTTTAAATTACAAGCTAAAATTATATTTATTAATTTGAAAACTTTTAAAAAATAAATTAAGATTATTTTTGTTCAATATATTACCTATACATATATTATTTTTTGTTCAAAAGAATTTTATATATCCTTTAGTCATACTTGTATATGTAGTATAGATATAGATTTTTTTATAACTTTTCAATCTTTTTAATTACTTATATATGTATTATGGATAGTGTAAAATTATATTACATTAATAATAAAAATAAAAATAAAAATTATTAATTATAATTCATATATAACATATAATAAATTACAAAAAAGATTTTTGTAAAATATTTGTATGTAGACTTTATAATTATTTCATAACTTTTGTATTTTTTTAGATTTGGATATAAATATAGTGAAAAATTATTTTACTTTGTCTAAATATATCTAATTTTTAAATATAAAATTAGAAAATTAAAAAATTAAATGACAAACTAAAACTATTTTTATCAATTTCAAAAATTTTTAAAAATGAATTAAGCTAATTTTCTATCTAAAAATATTTTATTTCTTGTTCATACTTTTAAATATAGTATAGAGAAGTAAATAGTATATTAATATTTCTACTAACGTCGTATGGGTTATGGTAATATATTAATTATAATTTAATTAAAATTTTAAAATTCATGTATGAAGCACTACAACATGACTAGTTAATTCAATAATTAGAAAGCAATGTAATTAAAATTTTAAGAATAATATATATATATATAGGTGAACAATATAGAGTTGTTGCAATTTTCCAATAAAATCTAAAATTTTATTGCAAATCCAGGTCCGACGTTTTTTCTCATGTTCAAATCCAGTTGTATTTCGTTTCAAAATGGCTAATAAAATTAAGGTAATGAGAGGGAGATTAGATGATATTGCAGCTCTAAAGACTCAGTTTCATCTCAACCAACGAGATGATAGCAGCAGGCATTCTATGCACAAGGAAAGGGAGGCAACCCACTCCTTTGTGCATGCACCTGACATTATTGGAAGGGATGAGGATAAAAAAAAGATTATCAAACTTTTACACAACCCCACTGATGGTGGAAAGATCTCTATTATTCCTATAGTCAGACTTGGAGGATTAGGGAAAACTGCACTCGCTAAATTGGTGTAAAACGATGAAAGTGTAGATAAAAGTTTTCCACTTAAGATGTGGGTTTGTGTAACAGAGGATTTTGATTTTAGAACATTGGTTGAAAAAATCATTAAAGCTGCAGCTGCTGAAAGTAACGGCATGGATAACTTGGGCAATATGGAGATGGATAAATTGCAAAAAGAGCTGAGAAAAAAAATATTTGCCAAGAAATATTTGCTGGTCCTAGATGATATGTGGAATGAAGACCCTATGAAATGGGCTGAATTGATGGAGTTACTGAAAACAAATGTTCATGGAAGTAAGATTTTGGTGACTACGCGTATTCATCAGGTTGCCTCAATTGTGCGCACAGTTCCAGCACATGTTTTACCATTTCTCTCTGATGATGATTGTTTGTCTTTGTTCATTAAATGTGCATTTGTGGGAGGGGAAGAAACACGATATCCAAAACTAGTAGAGATTGGCAAAGAAATAGTTAAGAAATGTGGAGGGGTGCCATTAGCTGTGAAGACAGTAGCTTCTTCACTTTCCACGATGAAGGATGAAGGGCATTGGAATTCTATAAAAGATAGCGAAATATGGGAATTGAAACAAACTGAAACAGGCATTTTGTCTGCTTTAAGAATAAGCTATGAGCAGTTGCCATCCCAGTTAAAAAGATGCTTTGCATACTGTTCATTTTTCCCAAAGGATTTTGATCTTTGTAGTTTGGATACAATACTGTTTTGGATGGCACATGGGCTTCTTCAACCAAAAAATTATGGCAACGAACAATTGGAAGATATCGGCATGCATTATTTCAGGGAGTTATGTTCTAGATCCTTTGTTCAAGATTCTAGAGATATAATGGGTATAATTTACTTTAAAATGCATGATCTTGCATCATCGCTGGTACAAAATGAAAGCTTAATAATAAAATCAGTTAGAATCTAAGAGATTCCCTCCCCAAGTACTACTGTTCGGCATTTGTTGTTTGCTAAGCCAACTCACTTCCCGATGAAGCCAAAGAACTTTCTATCTTACAAGGCTTCGATCGTGTGCGGACAATTGCACCAATTTTTAAAGAAGAAGCCTTTCGCTTTGGTCAATTATCATCTATTACTATGGGAACATTAGGCCTCAGTAGTCAATCAATCATCCAATTATGCTTATCAAGCTTCAAGTATTTACGGTTCCTGAATTTGAGGTTTTCTAAATTACAAACACTGTCAAAAGAGATCGGTATGTTAAAGCATTTAAGGTATGTGGATTTAGCTTTTACAAAAATTAAAAAACTCCCATCTTCTTTTTATAAATTACATAACTTACAAACTCTAGTGCTTGAGGGATGTGAAGAATTTGAAGAGTTTACCAGTGATATAAGGTACTTGATCAGCCTTAGAACTCTAAGCATAACCACAAAGCAGAAGTGTTTGCCAAACAGTGGAATAGGATGCCTGAAATCTCTTCGATCTTTGGCGATTTCGGGATCTAAAAATTTGGAATACTTGTTTGAAGATATGCAAGGTCTCACCAACCTTCAAATATTGTATATTTCTGGATGTTCAAGTTTAATCCATTTGCCTCAGAGTATGAAATGCCTAAATGCATTGGAGACTCTTGTTATTCTTTTTTGTGAAAACCTTAATTTGAGGATGGAGGAAGGGAAAGACACTCAATTCCACCTTCAAAAATTAATACTTGGAGCTTTACCAATATTGGTGGATTTGCCACAATGGCTTCTTCAGGGTTCTACCAATTCTCTGCTGTTCTTATACCTTTTTGGATGCGAAAACATCAAAGAATTGCTTGCATGCCTGTGTGATGTAACATCCCTCAAACAACTACGGATTGTTGTTTGCGTGACCTGGGCGACAGATGCGAGCGTGAAACAGGCCAAGATTGGTTTAAGATTGCTCATATCCCTAACATTAATATCGACAGGGACATCAGGGACATCAATCAATTATTCGATCCAAGATGATTAGGTACTAATGACCTTACCATTCCCTTTTGTTTCCTTTTATTTATTGATTGCCTTTTTTTTTTTAATTTGAATTCTGGTAACATTTTTTTTATCTGCATAATCGTACTTATTTGGTTTACAACTTCTTCAGTGGCAGGTACCGCGAACAGCAAGACAATGGAAATTGTCAGCTCTAAGGATTGCTAATGTTGTACAATTAATAATCTGTGTTTGATATTGTGTTCATGTTGTGATACGTCTACTAATGTGTTTGATATTGTGTTTATGTTATGATTTATGTTCTAAGTTATTTTAAAAATAATGTAATAGTGCTACTTGATTGTATTGTATTCTATTCTATTGTATGTATATACATTTGTGAGTGCGTCGCATGTATTTTGTATGTAAAAATAAAATCCTTGGAAACATCTTTCCGTTACTATTTCTATCACCCATCTTGTTCTGGCAAAGGTAAAGTTCTCAATTTCTAATTGATGCTCTTTTTCCTTTTTTTTTTGTCCTTTTCATCGAAAGCTTTTATCTTAGTTCAGATGGAAGTAAGGCAGAGTCTTGGAGGGTAACATCAGCTATTTCCTTATCTTTTTTATTTTTTATTTGGCTACCAAAGATAGTTTCTCAAAACTTACATAAAAGCAGTTGGAGAATTTTAGAATTAGATGCTAATTGAGCTCAAAATCTCTGTTTTCTCTTATGCTTTTTGCATTGTACTTTCAAATGTTACCAACAAATTTCAGGGATTAAGAGCAAGACATTGAATTTGGATTGAGGTAAATGAATTTTCAGATATGATGTATCATACACTTATTTTTCCTTTCTAATGTCTCACTTTCTGTGTTTTTGCTAGAAAGAATTACCAAACTTCTTTGCTGCTGCTCCTGCTTCAAGAGAAGATATGCGTTTCTTTCTTTTGTTTTCGAAGGGCTATAACCAGTATATCGTATCAGTGCATTTAAAAAGATGGGGAATATTTAAATGTAGACTGGTAAATGCATATTTTCGGTTTAGGTTGGTCATGTTGCACAAGTGAAGAACAAATTTAAGGAGACATGAAGCAGGTGAAGAATTTTTCATAGGAGTGATTTGAAGTTTCTATAACTGTGATTTATAGGATGAAGGTCTAGAGAGGAACTGGTACTTCACGAGATTTTACATGAACCATGTGTATGATGTTAATGAGATATGATGTTAGAAAACATGAGTTTTGTCATGTAGCTTAGGTTAATCTTTAATATTTAAAAATTTTAAAATATAAAATATAGGATATTGCTAAATCCTTTAGTAAATTGGTGCTTTTATCATAAATGTTACTTTAGTGGTAAGAAACTCATATTACTACCCTGTTGTTTGTTAAGCAGTTGGTAGGTTCATGTTGTTGCATAAATGACAACCAAAATTATTTTAGTATTTTGTTATGAACAATTTCAGATTCATGGTGTTGCATAACTGATAACCAAAATATTTTCATATTTTGTTATGAACAATTTCATGTTTCCATATCTTGTAATTGATTTTGTTGATAATATTTCATGTCCTCTTTGTATTGTAGTTTTCCTTTTTTTTTTTTAACCTTATTAAGAGTTTATAATCTGTGATGAAACCCTTTGATTTGTTGGGTGATGATGACTCTGAGGACCCCTTGCAGCTCATCGCTGCTCAACAGCACAAGCTTGGCACCTCCTCTGCTCCCGCCACCTCCCTAAGAAAGGTCAGTAGCAGCAGCCACCGCTAACTAAGCTCCCTTGAATTGATTGTATTTGAATTTTGTAACTTGATGACTGTATTAGAATCGTAGTTTATTTGCTTTGCTTGTTCTGTTTTTTTTTTCCTGGGAATGCTTCCTTCCTGATGAGAACTGCAATTCACAGCCATCTATATAAGTCTTTGAAAACTTAATGCTAATTCTTTTTTCGTTTCTTTCAATGAATGCCAAATCTCTTTTCCATTTCTTACATGAGATGCTCAATCTAATCTTATAACATCCTACCATTATAATACATCTATCCGTTTCTTTGCACTGTGAAACTGTATTAAGTATTTGCATTGTATATATTGTAGTAGAGTCAAGTAGGTAAAGTTTTTCCACATCTGCTCAAGATGTTTCCCTGTCCAAATATTCAGCATGCTTCTTTTCCTTTTCCTTTTCTTTTTCTTTCTTTTGGTGATGCCCTGCTTACTTCCATTATTCTACTATTTATTATTGCTGCTATGTCTCTGTTTTAGAGATATCATTTCCTTTATGTGTATAGGAAGATTTGTAGAGTGATTGTTAAATGCAATTTGGCTACTAAATATAGATGTGTCGTTTGCAGGTATGTCATGAACATGGAGTAATACACAAGGATATAAAACCCCTGGTATATTATATGATCTTTGGTGTTATAAGTCCCCAAGAATCCTTGTTATCTCATCCTTGTTTGTGCTTAGATTATGTACGGACGAGGATACAATGAATGATCATAGAGAAATTTCTATCGTAATACACATGATGGTGTGTAATCATTCGAGAAGAAATTTGTTATAAATGACTGCTAGGAAGGAACATCCGATGCTGTTCATTTTACATGATATACTTGCAGCTCTGGAGTTTATTGTCATGTTGATGTAATGCATTTGTTTTTGGCAGAGCTTTGTTTGTTTTATTTATTTTCTTTCTAATTACTGAATTAGAAACTTGGAAAAACTTTTGGAATTGGGTCATTTGGCAAGGTGAAAATTGCAGAGCATCCATTAACGGGCCACAAAGTTGCAATCATGATACTTAACCTTTGAAAGATGAAAAACATGGAGATGGAAGAAAAAGGTGCAGATTTTATTTTTCTTATCTTGCTTTTAGATGTATACGTGAAATGTACCTTATTTGTTATTATAAATTATACGGAATTGGGAAAAAGGCCTGTAATATGGTAAAGGAAATAATAAAGATGTGTTAGTGAGTATTTTTTGGGGTCAGACATTTTGTTCAGACTTCAGAGAAGCTTTAACAAGAAATTCATTTGAAAAAAAAAACTCGCTTTCTCTACTTTGTGAAAAACCTCTGGTTTTGAGAGTCTCCGTTTTACTTGGGGTTTAACCCCGCCCATTTCCTTTCCAGTTTACGGTTTATTTTCCTTAGGATGTTTATCTATAGTTGTCTGGTTTTACTAGTAGTCTTGTGCAGGGATTGTTTCCTTTGCTTTGTCCGTCTGGTGGAGAATCACCAGTATGTTGCAACTGCTGCTGCTGTTTTGTTGTGCACATTTTGGTGCAGAAGGTTAGGCCTTCAGGCCGCCTGCTGGTCTGCTGCTCTTATGCAGGTATCTTTGCTGGGTTTTGGCTCGTATCTACATCGCAGTTGGAGCGGTTTCTCCTCACTTTCTGTGTTGTTGTGCAGATGGATCTGCTGTTTTGCTATGAAGAGGCTAATCGAAAGACCCTCTGGTGTTGCTGGTTAAGCTCTACCGCGCTCTGTTTTGGTAGATTCTGGTGCAGAAGGTTAGCTTTCAGCTTCATCGACCTCTGCTTCACCGGAAATGAAGCTTCACCGTCACTCTCAAGATTTTACAAATCTGATGTTAGGAAAGATGATCGTTGTCCCCGGAGCTTGATAGCTTTATTCTGGAGGTTGATCTTCCTTTCTCAATCCTTCTTGCAGCTGCTGGACACTCTGCTATTGTTCCGTCCGGGTGCCGCCGCCTCTGCTACCGCTGCCGCCTGGCTGCTGCTTTGGATGTCTTCAATTTTTAGGGTTTCAACCCTAAATTCTAATCTTGGGCTTAATAGTAAGCTTGGCCTTTTTGGCCAAATTATGCTGGCCCATATCAACGTAAAAGTCTTGTACTGGCCCTCTTCAAATGTGTTGGCCCATCTGTTGTGTTGCATGCTTTGCTAATATATTATATTATTGTTGTTCAAAAAAATAAAAAAACAAGAAATTCATTCTTTTCTTTTGTCCCTTTTATATATGTCAAGAGATTTTTTGAATTCTGCTATTGTGTAATTTGTTATTGTTGTTTATGAGAAGCTGATAATGTTATTTTTCTCCTTTTATTTTTTGTAGTGAGGAGAATTAAAAATTTTGAGATTTTTCATGCATCCTCACAGTATAAGACTTTATGAGGTGATGGCGTACGTGAAGTCTGGCAAGCTCTTTGATTATATTGTGGAGAAGGGTAGGCTAAGGAAGAAGAGGAAAGCAATTTCTTCCAGCAGGTATGAATGTCTTGTAATATGCAGTGCATTTTTCCTATGTTTATCTTCATTATCACTTTTGTGGTTGGCTAAATTATTGTCTGGCTGTAGATAATTTCTAATGTGGAATACTGCCATAGGAACATGGTTGTCCATGGAGACCTTAAGAGAATTTGCTTTTGGATTCTAAATGCAATGTGAGGATAGCAGATTTTGGGTTGAGCAATATAATTTGAGACGGTCATTTTCTAAAGCAAGCAAGCAAACTCATTGCAAAGAGAACAACAACAATGGACGGGCAACTCTTCCTCATAAAACATCTTTTAATCTTAAGGGAGCACGTTATCTTCTTCTTGTTTTGTTTCTTTGTAGTTATTAGTGTAATGATGATCAACTGACTCAAGCGTTCATATTCTTTGATAAAACCAAACAGATATATTGAGTTTGATGAATTGAGGGATGCAATGGTACTTGAGATGTTATTGGGTAATGGGTTAGGGGTGAAGGTGTTTACTGATGCTTCAGAAACATATCTTTGTCTATGCTACTGTTTGTGGAAGTCTTGTTCAGATGCACAGGGTCATATTTGCCCAGCATGAATTTTTTTTTTTTTTTTTAGCCAATGCTACGTATTCTTTTTTTTGATAATATTCTTGCTCATGATAAATGTTGAAGATTTGATTGCGACCAACTTTTCAGTATTTCCTGTGGTATATGGCTTATAAGTGCTCGATTTCTCTATTTGTTTTGCAGATTAATAAACAAGTGTAAAAATGACACATATATTGTGCAACTGCTGTTTTATGTAGGTATATGAAAATTATTTGGATACAAACATGTTCATTTTTTATATTTATTTTAGGTATTTTACATACAAATATGTTCTTTTTGAATTAAGTGTTAGGAATTTTTTGTTGGCTAATAAATATTATTTTCTATACTTAAATACTTGAATATTGTAAATAATTTTTGATGTCTAGTATATCAAAATATATTTAAGTGTACATCTTTATTGTAAATATTGTGAAGTGTAACTATTTTATATTTTTATTCTGTTCTATGTTCACTATTTTATTATCTATCCATATATATTATGTGTATTTGTAATGGATCAAAATAAATTGAAAAAGATAAAAATAATGACTAATTTAATAAAACAAAAATTGTAACAAAATTTTAATTTCTATAGCGATTAATTTTATAGCTGCAAATGACAATAACATATAATATATATTATTTTCTAACGGCAATATTACAACCACAATTGCTAAATTAAGATTGGTTGCCAATAATGAATATGATCACATATGCTCTCCCTTTAACGAAAGGAATTCAATCATAATTACTTTAAAAATCGGTTGCTAATACTTGTTATTAGCAACCGGAATATGACCCTTCGCAAAAACAATTTGTGACCTAAAAATGATGCTATATAAAAACTCATAGATAAATCATAAATAAAAACTTCATTTACGATATTGGACGACAGAAAAACAGTTCACTTCTTTTTATATTGCAATTTATCCTCATCAGTAAATCATTGACTTCTTTTTATCACCAGTATGTAAAACAGTTCATGGCAGAATTACCATTTGCTGCTACTGCTTCAAGTTTGCTCTTGGTACATTAATTGAGAATATGCTATTAAAATCCGTAATTACACTAATAACAAATGGACGCCGATCACACATTTTCTGATGTAGAATTCACAACGTGTAAAGCAAGAGAACCACCAGGAGAGGCTTAACCTCAATCATACAGGAATAAGCAAAGTTCAGTTGCTCTCTACGAAGTTTGCAAACCATATCAAACAAATTGCATTATATTTATTGAGCAATACGTACATTGTTTAAGTTGAGATCTGCATCCATTAACTAGTTGAATTGAGTGGAATTGAGCTGTGGTTGTGTGTGCCTTTTCTTTTGACTCCGTTATCTTTTTTTCTCACTTTCCTTCTATATGTCCTTTTTACTTTAGTTTATACAATTTTAGTCGGGTTATTTACCAAATTAGGGTACTTTTAAAAGTAATTCCCATAAATAGGTGATTTGTGAAACTATTTCCCAATTTAGAGTATTTTTAACAGTAAAAAAAATTTTGATGGGTCATACCGCCTGTGTCAGTGTCAGTCGCGGTATGGCCACCTTTAATTTTTTTTTTTTTGGGGCCATACAGCATGTTGCTTTTCATTAAAAAAATTTTTGACGTTTTTTTTTTAATTTTTTTAATTTTATTATTATTATTATTATTATTATTATTATTATTTAATTTTTTATTATTAATTTTTTATTTTATTATTATTAATTTTTTTAATTGTTATTATTATTTATTTAATTATTATTATTATTTAATTTTTTTATTTTATTAATATTATTATTAATTTTTTTATTTAATTTTAATATTATAATGATAATGATTAATTAATTATAATAATATTAAAAATAATATCATAATTATAATAATATTATGATGTTTTTTAAATTTAATTAATTATAATAATATTAATAATAATATCATA
>CATIWK010058069.1:0-11279 GCA_949634005.1 Mallotus japonicus | reverse complement strand
AAAACACGATTTAAGATGGTAAGGCAGATCATGATAGCTTAGTGATAAAATTTTTGTGATATTTGAGAGATGCTGATCACTTGCTAAAGATGAACTAAGGCCATCGTAGAATTCCATCCATTCTGTAACAGTCTTCACTTTTGTTGCCAATAGGCCACCTATTGTCACAATGGCAAGGGGCAAACCT
Source organism: Mallotus japonicus (assembly GCA_949634005.1). Lineage (NCBI taxonomy): Eukaryota > Viridiplantae > Streptophyta > Magnoliopsida > Malpighiales > Euphorbiaceae > Mallotus > Mallotus japonicus. The sequence goes on along the minus strand of CATIWK010058069.1, from coordinate 11,092 downwards.
TCACATTTTTCAACAATGGACTTCGACAACTCTTGCAGCTCTGACGGACAAATTCCACCATTTAATTGGAACACCGTCTTGCAGAAGAGCTCATAGGCTTTTGTTTCGGGCAAAGGTTGGAGTCTGAAGACATGATAAAATGGAGACTCATACGGAGAAGGTGCAACAGCTTCATTACGAGTTGTTATCATAATTCTACCTCCTTTATCATTGTCAGGTAAGGCAGCCTTGATATATTTCCAGAAATCATTGCTCCAAACATCATAAAAAACTACCACATATCTTTTTTGTAATAAATACTCTCTCAATTTCTTAACAAGCAATAACTCATTCATCTTCTCAATTCCTTCTAATGCAGGCCAATTATTTTCATGTTGGAATTCTTGTATCGTGGTCCTCAATAGCTCCTCCTTGTAGGATTGAGATACAGTGATCCAAGCCCTGCAATCAAAGTGAGCAGTGATGTTTTCAAAGTCATACACTTTCTTGGCAAGAGTAGTTTTGCCTAGGCCCCCCATGCCCACCACCAAGATGACAGCATTTTTGGTGGTTCCCTCTACTAGTTTGCTTATCAATTCAGCTTTAGGGGATTCAATACCAACCAGTTCGGCTTCATCAAGAAAAAGGGAAGTCATGCGAGTGTCATGCCATGTATTTGGCAAGTCACTGCCTACTAGCTTTGGTGAAAAGTTGAAACTATATCTTTCTTTTCTCTCCTTTACTTCCCCAATTGATTTCTTTATATCTTGAATCTTTGAGGCTATCTGGTGGCGTGCCTTTAATTTCTTGAGAAAGCGAGGGACCTTTCGCCAACAGCCATGACGATCTTGACGCCACGCAACATGAAGCATTTATGCATCAATGACATCTTCTATGTGGAAAGCAAGTTCTCGTACTTGCTGCAACCAAGTGTTGATACGACTGTCTTCATTTTTATGATACAATCTGGCATCTGCATCCCTCAGGAATGATTTGATAGTTTCCAGTTCATCTTTGATGTCTCTAAGCTCTCTATGGACATCACTGAGTAGTTTCACCTCTCCGGTCAGCAGCAAATCCAACTTGTTGATTGCCCAACCCAGAGCAACTTCACCCATTTCTCCACAATTAATTGGGAAATAAAATCAACCTTTTACGATGCAATTGCCTTTGATGGCTACCACAACACATATTCTGAATCAATTATTTTGATCATAAATTATGCTATAAATCAATTCATTTTGTATTCTAAAATTTGCAATTCACAAGCTCTATTATACTAATTATTCCTATAAAGTGGGACACATGGCAAGGACAATACCAGATGTTATACAATAGTCCTGACCTTTAATGAATTAGAAGGTCAAACTAATAAAATCTTCGTATTTAATTAAAGTTGTAAAAACTAAAATTTAATAGTGGATTGATGAACCATAGATGGTTTGATATTATAGGTGTGATCTTCCAAATAGGTGAGGATTATTATAAAATTTCTCAGACAAATGTAGAGAGCCAAATGGAAAGCTGATGTGATTATAGCAACGATTTTTTGTTTTCACAATCCACTACTAATATTTTTAAAGACTTTGTAACGTAAATATCTATTTTTTATTAATAAAATTTTCTAAATTAATAAAATTATTTTATTTTTTGAGGTTCCTAAAAAAATAAATTCCTAATAAATCTGTTCTTTATTTTTTATTTTAAAGAAAAATTGGATTTAAAAAAAATTAAATTTAATATTCTAAGGACGAGAGGTCCAAGTTTAAGATTGAGTCACATCTATGTATATTTATTAGGTATTATCAATATCAATTTGGCTACATATTTTATGATCTATCCTATAATAAGCTTGTCATAAGCCATAATATTGTTATGTTATTGAAGATTGGACTATTGAGAATATTAATTTCTGGAAATTAGAAGAAATGACATGGTGTACAAACTAGTCTTATAGAGATGGAAAAATATACAAAAGACATAAAACATAAAATCCTTATACTAATTAAACTTCATGTTAAAGTTTGTAAATCATTTGGCTTAAAAAACATTTCTGCCAATGTCTAAGTGTAGTTATACTACATAACATGCTGCAACACTTAATTATTATAAAAAAAAAAAAACTAAATTATCAAACTTTAAAATTAAATTTAAGACACCAAAATCATAATCGTCCATCTTTAATTTAACCTTTTGCCAATGTTTACGTGTGGTTATACAGTATAGCTTGAACAGTAGCAAAACTAAAAAACAATCATTAGTTTGGAAAGAGCATTACCTATAGTTTGATGTGAGGTGAAGGAAGCCTTTTGAGCTCAGTAGATAGATATAAAGTTGGATGAACCCTTCAGCTTGCTCATATAAATTTTTCTTCCGTCACTTGATCAAAGCCCACATATAAACTTGGAGGTCGAAAAGAAAAAGAAAAAGAAAATTAGAATATAGGGAGACTGGATAGGGCTTTGATTTTAATGATGTTATTATGCTCATCTCATGGAATAATAAACTAATGAAAACTTTTCAAAAATGATGATATTGTACTAGTTAATAGAGTAAAATGTATGAGGCGAGAATAAAGCAAAATATATGAAAATGAAGGATGTAGAATGAAGGGCTTGTAGGCCGAAGGTTGAGAACACTAATGATAATTCATTTCAAAGCATCTATAGATCAAAAGTTCGATTTTTACCTCCACCTTCTTAATAAAAATTGTGCAAGGTGGAAAAATCAAAATATAATATTCTAAGGAATACAATAGGCTCAATGCATAGATTTACATCGAAATTTTATATGGTAAAATTTTAACAGACTAAAAAGTTTTATTATTTTTAATACTTAAATTTTTATTTTATATTTATTTTATGACTAAAATTATGCTCTTTAATTCTATTTTGTGATTTTATTTAATTTATACAATATTACAATGAAAAAGCACTTACTTTAAAACAATCTTAACAGCTAATAACAATAAAATCATAAATCAAAATTAAAATATTTTAAAAAATATTTTTCAATTATATTATCTTTTTAAATTCATGTTAATGTTTGTAAATCTTTTGGCTTTTATTAAATTTCTCCTATATTTAAGTGCTTTTATTAAAAATATTATTCATGCTTATCTAGCATGAATAATAATAGAATCATAAAACAAGTTAATAGTTTGGAAGGGACATCATTACCTATGTTTTTGTTCTGAAGTGAAAAAGCCTTTTGGACTCAATAGACTGATGTAAACTTGCAATGAGAGAGCAAATTGCTATAATCCAACGTGTGATAAACCCTTTATGCCTACTCATATAATTTTTTCTTCTATGTATAAATATGGAGGTTGATCAAAAGAAGAAAACTATATGCTATATTGCAATAAATACGGAGGTAAACATAAAATGTAAGATAGATTAGAGAGGGCTTTGATTTTAACGGTGTTGTGCTCATGGAACAGGAAATTAATAAATGCTTTCCAAAAATGATGGCATTGTGCTAATATGTGGAGTGAAGCAAGCTATGGAATAGAATAAAGTAAACATTTATGAAAATGAAGCAAGGAATAGAATAGGTCGAATGCGTAGTTTCATCCCTGACATTTGTATGTTTAACTTTCACCCTTTTTACTTTTTTTATTTTTATTTTTAATAAGGTTTTTAAAATTTTTATGTTAAACCTATTTTGTTGTTACATTTGTAATATTTTTTTTCCTAAACTTTTTTTTTCTATTTTTAAGGTACTGTTTTTTATTAATATTTTTTTCTCAATATTTTTTTATACTCAACATTTTTCTGTTTTTAAGGTACTCTTAACATTTTTATATTTTTTTCTCAATATTTTTTTTATTTTTAAGGTATTGTCGCCATCTTTTTTTTCCTCAAGTTTTTTTTTCAATATTTTTTTCTCTTCAAAACTTTTTAAAGGTAGTATCTTCTTTTTTTCTCAATATTTTTTTGGTCAATATTTTTTCTACTATTTTCTTTTTTTTTTCTCAATTTTTTCTCAACATTTTCTCAATAATTTTAGTCCATTCACTCTCATATTTCAACCTAACAAGCTCACGATTACAATTGCTTCTCTTATTTCAACAAACAGCCTCTTGATTCCCCATTAATAAACAACAAATAAAGGAAATGAAACAAAAAAAATCAATGAATTGCTACATTAGCATCCCTCGTTCTTTGTCAAAACTGGGTCCAACATGTTTCAACCATTTTGACTCTGATGTTGTCCCGACATCTTCTTTTTTTTTTATCATCCCAACACCTTTGATGTGCCTAACATAACATTCTTTTTGGTTTTGCAAAATCTAACCCACTATGACTATCCATCTAGCTGTACAGATGATGAACTTGTTCTTCTTGAATGCTTGATTGATTGGACCCTCACGGTTGGGAAAATGTTGCAGCACCCCAAAACTTGACTTGCAATGTCCATTACCATAGGCCATACCTTTTGGTCCTGCACAATAGAGTCTCGCCCCAAATCCATCCTGACAAATTTTAGAAACATTTACCCATGTTAATCACTAAAAACATAAGCAACAAAAGTAATAACACTAGAAAAAAAGCAACAATACTGAAAAACAGGAGCAACAAAAAGCAACAACACTGAAAAACAGAAGCAACAAAAAGCAACAACATTGAAAAGAAAAAAGCAACAACACTGGAAAAAAACACTGAAAAATAGAAGCAATAACAGAGAAAAACAGAGGCGAGAAAAAGCAACAACACTGAAAAATAAAAGCAACAAAAAGCAACAATTGGAAAACAATAAAAAACAACAACAGAAAAAACAAGACACAACAAACAACAACTGAAAGACAATAAAAACAACAAAAATGTGTATTCTTTGAGCCAAAGTTTGGGAGGAGCAAACAAAAAAAAAAAGCCTAAAGAGAGGAGAGTTGAATTTATAATTCTCACCATAATGCAAAAATAATTCTACAAAAATCTAATAGATAATAGTAGTAGTAGTAGTAGTAGTAATAGTAGTAGTAATAAAAATAATCATATAAGGACTAGGCTGATCAAAGCCTTAAAATGGCAATAAAATCGAATTCACTTAATCCCAAATAATATTCAGATAAGGATACTGAGACATCAAGAAGGTAATACATGAAGACACTTAGTAAAAGTAGGCAAATGTAATAAACTTTTGGAAATATGTAAATCCCAACCCCAAGGCATGTTCTTGTATCTGGCATGTATTGAGTCTATGTAACATATAAAATAGGTAAACAAAACAAAGTACCTTTGAGAATGATGGACCTCATTTTGTATCTGTATCCCAATAGAACATTCCTTCGTGAATATGTAAACTGAATGCAAGTGACAAGTACATATACAAACATGGCCTCCATACATCACGACATTTGAGTGTTGTCCATATAGCCTTACCAGCATCCAAAAACTTTTCATTTACCTAGTTTAATGGCTTGATATGAGCATAGAAGTAACTGCAATTTGAATGTGCCAAAGTAAAATTCAAATACCCTTACCTTTCTATAAGCGAATCTATACCCACGAGATTCCCTCAGTATTATTCCTACCAAAATGACCAGACCTGCTGGGATACTAAGCAACCCAAAGACACCCTGCCAAGCAGAGCAGCATTTTAACAAGTGAGTGAAAGGTAAATTTAAGAAACTAAGCTGATGGTGCTAAAAAAGAATAAATAAGAACTATACATAGAATCCAGTTAGATTCATAAAACAATTTAGGCTCTAAAATATCATTTGGGGGCTTTATCTGATAACAGTATCTGCATATAAAATTTTGTTCTAGTAATATATCAATAACATAAGTTTCTTTAGGCTTCAAGGAACCTATAAATCCTATTCTTTCTCTTGCAGTCCCTTTTGATACAAATACTAATGATGAATAGGCAGTAATATCATGGTTCTTCATCTAATTTGGCTAAAAAATTGAATACATATATTTCTAAAAAGGCAATATAACTAAATTATGCCAGTCATTTAATATAGAGAATGATAAACATGAACAGGAACTAACCTTAGGACCAACTATATGAACCAAAAAGCCACTGAGTGTGAATCCTACAAGTGCCCCAGCGGAAGAACTAAGTCCACACAAGGTAGAAAAGGATGGGTTATGTTGTTTTGCGTCACACAAGCATCGCTACCGTGGTAAGAATACCTAAAAGTAATGAGGTAGAGCCACATTTGTTAAACAACTGCATCTCGCTAACCATTTGATTATCTTATATCTAATTATAGTGGAATAGATGATAATCTAATTGCTTCTCACTTATTAATAATATTGGAAAACAAATTAGAAATTAGATGTCCATAAGATCATCTATCATAACTTGAGAACAGTTTTAGCCTCTCTTCAGCAAAAACAATCATAGAGATCATATAGTCCAGCACTTAGAAAATACTTAGGAAAAGAAAATTCCAAACTTGTAATCCACAGACTTGCCAAAAGCCAAGGCATTAACATGCATTGAAATTTTTACTAAATCTAAATAAGGCTATCACATGATCCACCTTTAATTTCTTGATAAACAAAGCAATTTGATGCAAATAGTCATGTTGATCTTGATAGCATCCCACATGAAGCATGTGTTCATCAATCACATCTTTTATGCAGAAAGCAATTTCTCTTACTTTATTCACCCATTTATTAAACTTGCTACCACATTTTCTTAATACAATGTCAAATCTACATCTCTCAGGAATGATTCAGTGGCCTTAAGTTCACCTTTGACACTTTCCAATGCTCTAGGGACACCTTTGAGCAGTTTCACCTCTCCAGTTAGCAGTTTGTCCAGCTTATTAAGTTCCCAATACACAGCACGTGCAGCCATTTCTCCACTCTAGCTATGAACTCCTATGTCGGGTTTGCGTGTGTGGCTGATATCATAAATTAATAATCTCACTTAAATAAAATCCTCAGGTCTTTTGAAAAAAAAAATCTTCCAGTCTAGTAGTTCTATTAAAATAATAATGATAAGAAATTTTAGTTCTCAAAATAAAATCTCGAATTTAAAGGGTTGTAACTTTTAAGGTGTTGTTTAATGATAACATATGGAAAATTCAACTCTTATAAATAAGGGTCAAAGTCAGAGTCAAACGTTGATTCAACATAACTCAGACCTTGTTTGTTGCTTGAAACCTTCCACAGATAGGATGACTTACGACCTGAAGACCTACGGAGTGTAAAAGTCGCCTACTTTCCCTATTAACTCCACTAACGGACTGATTCCTATTTTTACTCTCACATGATTAGTATTACTTCCACTACCTCTGAAAATCTCTTTATAGATAGTAACTACTTTGCCTCTATATAGAATCCTAATCCAACTCAAATGAGGTAACTCAATTCTCTCCTAATTTATTAATTTCTTTCTTAAAAAAATTCCTTTTACTAACTTAAGCATCATAGTGGGATCACTAGGATCCCACCTGGTCCCATTCTTACATTTTTATTTTGAAGATAGTTTAACAAGCCAATCATCTTTATTCTTTCCCCATTGAAGTAGGAGCTCAAGGAGACCCCTTTTATCATTGGTGCGGTGAGTGTGGAGATTTAATTCTCATCGTTTCCTTGAAGTTTCTATATCATGGGAGAAAACTCTCCCAACAACGAGCATACGCATCTATCCATTCGCAATCCACCACTTATAAGATCTTCAAAACAACTTCCTGACAATTCACAAGCGGCAAAAAATGGCAGCCCAACCATGAACGTGCCTAATTTTGTAGGGTGGGCCGAATTAGCATCCATCCATGAGGATCCCTCTACCCTCATAAAAAGAGTGGAACAAGCTATAGTTGCGGCTTCAGGTTCACTTCCGCGGGTGAAAGAGTATAAAAAGATAAAAAGTCCATTGTTGAAATAACAAGTCCAACCATTTCCAATGAAGACTCATCAAGGGATGAACTTATCAATGTGAAAAAAATTCAGATTGCAAATGCTGAAGTAGATAAGAAAGTGCTTGCAGTAATGAATAAATGCGGTGCCTTAGCACCTAAAGAATTAGATCAAGATTTACTTCACACCTTACCTTTAACAAAACAGATATTAGAGGTGTCTTTCCTTCTAAATTCAAAATTTTGCAGCTTGAATGAGTTCAAGAATGATACTTGAAGCTGAAGCTTCCATCAATTCGTTTCCATAGGTAGCAACTCTATTTAAAGTAAGGTTCATCACTAGCATTCCTACCAAAAGATATCTTCAGACCTGCAGAAGGTGGTGCAGGAAAAAGGAGAAAGCCTACAAAATTATATAGGTTGCTTTAATAAAGTAGTTGTGCAGATAGAAAATCTCAGCCACAATGAAGCTCTAACAGCTTTGAAACAAGGAACTAGGTATAAAAAGTTGATTGATTCTTTATACTTTAATCTTTCTAAAAGCTTTGCTAAGTTGATGAACAGGGTTCAGAGGTTTATAAGATTAGATTAAGCCTGAAGGTCCATAAGACCACATTTCAAATTTTCAAAAAAGCAACCTTACGATAAAAAAAGAAGAAGGAATTGAGATAATAGAGGCAGGAGTACTTATCATCATGCAGGCTACACTCCACTTAATTTCTCAAAAGCTGAAATATTAATGCAGGTCAAAAAATCTGAAGATAACATCCATTGGCCAAAGCAAATGAGCCACTATTTAGCAGGAAAGCGAGATCGGGAGAAGTACTGCAGATTCCATATAGATGTAGGTCACGATACAGAAGACTGTAGACACCTGAAAGAGGAGATAGAACAGCTGGTACATAAGGGAGCCCTGGGCAGGTTTAGTTGCTCAAAGGCCACAGACGACAAACGAGTGATAACTAACAAAGCTACAGCTAAAGGACGTGCGAAAGCCGAAAGAGGTATGGAAAAAGATGACCAAAAAGGGACCAAAAAAGAACCTATAAGACTCATCAATATCATAGCTAGAGGCTCAACACGAAAGGATATCATAACCAAATGTAAAAGGTATGGCAGTGAAGTATACATAATTAGAATAAATAAGGTACAACCTCTGGAACTGGTCACATTTACTTCAGATGATGAAAATAAGGTAATATCTCCTCAAACTGACTCTGCAGTAGTTGAAGGTATGGTTGAAATATTATTTTAACAAAGGATGTTAGTTGATATAGTTAATCTACTAATGTTTGAGGTATGTGTAGCTTTGAGATTTAGCCCTAATAAATTTTTCTAGGTTTATAACCTACTTATCAAGTTAAGAGGCCAATACTATACAATATAGGAGCTTGCACTTCTATTAGAAATTTGATCAGGAAGATACCTACATAAATTTTTATAGCTGTGGTCTGAGGAAATCAAAAAGCAGCTAAAGAAGCTTATCTTTGCACATTAAAGGACGCATCTCAATCATTGACGGTAGAAATTTTACGTGTCCCAAAGAAAGTCAATACAGAGCCTTTGGATGAAAAAAGTGGAGCTACCAATCTCTGCAGCAAGTAATGAAATCTATAGTTTCATTGATGTTTCCACAGGTCATCATCAGATCCTGGTGTGTAAAGAAGATTAGGAAAAAACCTCATTTATTACAGATAGAGATATTTACTATTTCAAAATCATACATCAGCCTATGAAAAATCAAATGCCCATAGGCAGAGCTTGGCCTTTTGCTCAGTAGGGTATGGACATCTTAGGCCCCTTTCCAATTACCATAAGCCAAAGGAAATTCCTAGTTGTGGCCATAAACCACTTTACCAAATGGGTCGAAGCTAAGCCTTTAGCCACCATTACACCAGCCCATCCGCAAACTAGTGGAATGGCGGAGGTTACTAATTGTACCATCCTTCAAGGCCTCAAGAAGCTAAAAGGCTATGGATAAATCAGCAATAAAGCATTCTATAGGCCTACAAGACTACACCTTGGTCTATCACAGGTGAAACACCTTTCCTATTAACCTATGGCACTAAAGTTGTCATACTTGTAGAAATGGGAGTTCCAAGTTACAGATCATGCACTTTTCAAGAACCGAAAAATGAAGAAGTCTTAAAGACAAACTTAAGACCTTTTGGAAGCCAAACGAGAGCAAGTGATTGTTCGAAGAACAACTTATAGGTGTAAAATGGCAAGATACTATAATCAAAAGGTGATAAATATAAGCTTTACCAAAGGTGACCTAGTGATGAGAAAAGTGAAAATGTCCAAAGGTGATGTAGGTATTGAAAAACCTGAGGCCAACTGGGAAAGACCCTATAAAATTACCAAGGTGGTAGAACCTAGTACCTTCAAGCTTTAAAGCATGGAAGGAAAAGAGTTGCCCATAACATAGAATGTTGAGAACCTTAAGAAATATTTTCAGCAGACGAATTATCCACAGGTACGAGGTTTACATTAACTTTTAAACATTTCTATATTTTCAGATAATTGTTCACAGGCTGGTGAGAGCAGCCATAGACTTGTGTTTTTGAATTTTCTAAAGAAAGGTTAATAAAACCTTCAAGTTGTTTATTTCTTTTTCAACTCCCTAAAGAAGGATAATGAAATCCGTCTAGATTGCTTCAGCCTAGAAGTCTTTATATATATATATATATATATATATATATATATATATATATATATGTTTGTGATTAAGCAATGAAGTTTCTTTTCATTATATCTTTGGTCCAAAAATACTTATATATTTTAAAGCCTTTTTTAGCTCAAGGTAAAAGTACACTTTGGATAGTGGAAGCCACTTTACCACCACAAGTAATTGCCTGTGAGTATTTTAAGGCCCCTTGTGCTCATATGAGTAGGCCATATCTCCCCCATGAGACTAAAATAATAATAAATCAAAGAGCAAATGGCATATAAAGAGGTGTGAATTATTTTATCAAAAACACAATTATAAGTATATATGAGAGTATTGAACCATAAATTTTGATTTGATTACTAAAAGCTGAAAGCTAAAAGCTAAAGGCTGAAAAGATAAAAGTTGAAAGCTAAGTTTGAAGCTACAAGCTAAAGAACATTCATATGGATAATGTCAATGAGATACAAAGCTAAGAGCTTTAGAAATATAAATGTTATAAAATATTACCATGGATAAATTCCATGAGTTACAGAGCTAAGAGCTCTAGAAGTCAAGTCTAAATGTTAAAAAATATGGCCATATTTAAATTTCATCAACTTGCAAAACTAAGAGCTTTGGAA
>CATIWK010058011.1:0-11320 GCA_949634005.1 Mallotus japonicus | reverse complement strand
CATATGTATTGTCTAAGTCCACTTATAATTATGGAATGGGCTTTGGGTCAAGAGTTGACCCATTGCTATAGCCCATGTCCATTATTTGATATATATTTGATTTTTCATTAAATCAAATATTATTAAATAATTAATTAACATATATATAAGTCAATGTAGAGATTCTCTACATCCTCCACTAATGATATTAGTGACTTATATATTAGTTAATTAATCATGACATGTGGGACAAAGATGATGTAATCTTCCACTAAGCTCTTCTCTTAACCAATGATATCTAAAAGAGTTTTGGTTATTAATTGAAGTTTGGTGAGTGGAAAAAGATGGGATTTGATATATATGAGAAATATATACAAGAAACAACATAAGAGATATATACAAGATAGAAAACCTTTAAAGAGCTTGTAGAGATCAAGTGAGAGTACAAGGTAGAGAGGTCTCTTGCTTCATTTGATCAAGAATAAGAAGGAGGTTTGTTCAAGCTTGGTGTTTCAAGCTAGAGGTCTCACAAGTGGGAGACTAGAAGAGTTGATTCAAGAGTTGAATCAAAAGGAGAAGCCATCCATTGTAGAAGAATACTTGAGGTCTTCATCAAACTAAGAAAAATAGTAAGTTTTTCAAAGCTTAGTAATCTTAATTTGATGATTTCATGTATTTGTGATGCTATGAGAATTAGTTATGTGTTAATTGCAATTTGAATCTTGGGGATTGGATTACTTGATTAGATTAAGGATTATGTTATGTAAATTTTTGAAATTTACCAAACTAAGCATTGGATGCTTATGTTGCATAATCGTTTTCTAACAACATGGACAACACTTTAAGTTACAACTATCATCACATCTTATCATCCTTCAAATGTAGGCTCTATTCAGTTAAATTTGGTTACCCGTGTATCTACCTCAAGTTTCTCATTTGTATCTGAAAAGGAGCTACTCTACGGTGATTAACTACCACTTCTTGATGGTCACAAAAAAAAAAAAAAAAAAGGTTGATTACATTTTTTCAGTATATACTTTTTTGATATAATTATCATATAAGAACTGAAATCTTTGGACGATTTTTTCAGACCCAGATCCACTATCTGGAAATTCAGTGACGGCATCTGAAAAGACTTCATCCTCTTATCTACCTGATTTGTCTCCTATTGCACCACTGCCCTTCTCATTATTGCTTCTCTTCAAAATTTGCGGACCTTAGAAATAACCATATTTACCAGAATTAAACCAGGAATGCAATTTTTGTTTTTTTACCAAATTTGCAACACAATGTATATCAAAAATTTATTTTCCTTTACACACATTTTCTCAGCAACTAAAACAACATCCCATACAAAGATAAGTTTTACATCACAGGAAAGGAGATATCTCACTAGGGGTTTTGTGATCTTCATCAGATTGATGCTCATCATCGAAAATAGTTGAATGGGTAGAACCTTCTGAGTGAGCCAACTTGTAACCTTCAATAGTACCACAGATCTTCTTGTGTGCACATCTGTGTCTTGCACTTTGATGTGGATTTGGAAACGACCAACCGCATTTATTACACACATGAGCTCCATGGCTATCATGCCCTGCATAATTCATCAACAACAACAAACATCATCCCATATGTAAAACCAACTAACCACATCACAAAACGACAAAATAATAAAATAAGAGAAAAACTAAAAACCCAGTAATGTGAATGAACAAACAAGCAAGAAAAAACACCCAGAAAATCTTTCACCAAAAAGAAACATCAAAACAAAAAAGAACCCAACAAACAAACAAACAAAAAATCACTGATTTTCCTTTACTTAAAAAGAAGCCAAAATTGTACAAACGATGATTAGAAAAATTGTAGAAGAAACAAATCAAAAAGAAGAAGCAAAACCAAAACAAAACAAACCAAACCTGGTGGGTGATGTTTTTTATGATCTTGGTTATCCATTTGACAACAGCACATATCCTGGATAGAGTTTGCTCCACCAAGAAGCTAACCACCATGTCAGCCATGAGATATGATCTCTTAATTTCTTGCAAAGATCAAAGATGTCTGTGGATTAAGCAAAATTTGAGAGGCCTACTAATCGAGGTTGGAGGTGCTTGCAGATGCAAGTTGATAAGAAAAAAAAAAACAGAAACAATTTTCTGTAGAGGGGAGAGTTACTTCAAAATAGGAGAAAAACCAATCAAAAATGAAAAATTGAAAAAAGAAAGCGGAAGAGAAGAAGAAGAAAGGGCGTTGAAACGCGTGGGTGCATTTCAGTAAATAAAAGGGACACGCGTGTAAATAAAAGTTCTAAAATCAGTAAATAAAAAAAAAGTTTTGATATTTTAGTAAATAAAATTTAAAAAGTGCCTATTTATGTAAATATCTCTTTTTTTTTTTTATCCAGAATTCATTTAACTCGGACTAATCTGGTTCGATGCAGTAGGACCACATGGATGGTAAAGGTCTCCCAACAACTATTTAAAATAATTGTATATATTAAAACTTGAACTCAAAACCCAGTTTAAATAAGAACAGCTCTTGCCATATGATTTCAATAAGTGTTGGTAATAAATTGACTACTTTGATACACTAAACCGATTCAAACTTTTTTTTTTAACAATTTCTATTGGAAAAAAGGAAATGGACTGAAACTCGAACCAAAATCTCTTAGATATCAGTGACTAATCAATGGATTTAAAATTAATTCATCTCAATTTAATATAATTACACTATATATATCAAAATTTAAATTTAAAAAATTATTTGAGCAAGAATAATTCTTAACAGTTACTCACAATCATGATTAATAGTTTAACTTGTGCATATTATATCCTTAATCTCTGTATTTGTATGTATTTATCATTTTGACATATATTATGGATAATTTTATCATTTCATATATTTGTGATATGTGGCAAATGAGTTGACAGCAGACTGAAGAGAAGGTGTGGAGTTTGTAATTACACAATAAACATGAGATTGGCGAAAACACGATTTGTTACCCGTTTTTTATGTTCATTTTTGCAATTTTTCCTAATTCAAAACTGTGAAGCATGATTATTTATGTGCGTGGACATAAAGCTCAAGCTGTAAACGTAGCTAGCCGTTTTAGGATTAAACATGGCCTTCACCATGTAAATGTCCACTGCGTTAATCATATTCAAGAACTGGGCATTACAGAAATATATATCCGACTTCACCTACTGCCAAAATATAATCTGCTTTTTGCTCTTCTAATGAAAAATAAGCCTCCTAACGAAGAAGATCATCGAAAATTCAACTCAATCTTTTATAAAAATTGTTAAAATACCAAAAAGAAAAAGAAAGATACAGATGTTACCATTGATATACATACACACATGCATATATATATATATATACTTCTTTTCAAATCCTGACAAAGAATATGGTCAATTCTGGTCCATTATTCCCATCAGGATTCAGCATATAATATGTTTCTGAATCTTTTGACCCAACAACACGTTCAAAATGCGCCCTCATGTACGTTAGTTCACCGTCCGACTGATATGATCCGTCGTCCGGAAGCACCCCAGCTCCCATTGATATCACATGCAAGATTTGCATCACCACCAAATCTTCATCAGTTGGCTCTCTCTTCACCCCATACCCTGATTTTCTTCCATTACAATACATTGTCCATATGGGTTCATCTAAGATCTTCATCTTCTCATGCGGCTTCTTTTCGCACTCCAATGCGATCCTAACAAGCCCCATTCCCATATCTTGTAGCAATTTTCCTGTTGGTATTGTTAGTTCAAGCAATAGAATAGGTAGGGAGCTAGGGCTTTCTTGTATTGCAAGATTCACCCTAGTTTTACGGTGGCCAAATAGGGTTCCTGTCATCCTCGTCCCACCATGAATGTGCCCGTCATGGAGACGGCTTCCATGGAGCGATACAGGAATCTTGCAAGTGGGAGCTATGATAGGAAAGGACCGGAAAACTGACCTGAAACGACGAAAGAGTTTTGATGGCTTTGATGGGCCTTTTCTATGAGTTGGTTGTCGGAGGGAGATAGCAGGCTGTGGAGGCGATAGTGATCTTGAAGATGAAGCCATGGAAGGTGGCGACGGGGGGTGGTTGTTGTGCTCGAGAGTTGACGAATGTGGCCGTACCGATAATGGTGGAGGAGCATTTGCCATGGAATTAACTATAGATCAGGAAGATATTGCTAATAATATAAGCTAGTTCTTGATGATATATAGAGCTTCAAATTGGCGGGTTTAAGCAAGAATTCTTTATTGCAAGAATTAAAGAGTTATGGAATGCACGTTTGATCATATGAGATGGGTTCTAATTATCATAAAGAGGAAATGGAAGTTTTAATTTGTTTAATTAAGTACTGATTTATGGTTAAGAATTTGTTTAGTGAGCCAAAGATAGATAAAAAAAAGAAAGAGAGTTGTGGTTAATTAGTTGTCTTTCTTAAAAGTAAGTTTCTTTTGTAGCTTTCCTGCCTTAAAAACCCCACAAAAATAGGTCAAAATGTATCGAATTTTTTTTTTCTTTCTTGGTTTTGGGTCATGAATTAAGACTTCCATGTTAGCTGAATTTGCCAGCAAATTCAGCCAACGTCCTATGAAAAATTGGTTAATCTTATAATTTGTTACAAGAATACATATTTATAATATGTGTAATTATCTATCTGTTGATTACAATTAAGCATAATCTATTTATTGTTTAAAATGAATTGTACTCTATTCATTTTATTTTATTTTTTTGGGGTTCTTTTTGGAGGGTCCTCGTTATACAATTAATTAGAAAATTAGAAAAAAAAAAAATTCCATGTGTAAAAGAAATAAATGCTAAAATTCCACTAGGTACCGTTGAATATACTCTCCAAACATTAGTAACTTAGTAGTTAATTAAGATTCTATTTTTAGAATCATGTTAATTATTAAAAAATGTGGATTATGTAGCAAATCAGTAAGAGATTAGGCATTTGCAACTTCCTTTGAATGTTTCTAGCCGTCCATGGCGTTGACCATTAGTAACATACTAACATTAGTAGGTCAAAGCCCGCAGGCTGCTGCTATGCATCTGCTGGGTCATATAGATTTCACATTGTGGATTGCATGTACCATCCATGGCCTGCAATTTATTTGTTGTTGACATTCATTAACTATAGTTTGAGGAAATTGAATAAAATAAGTTTGTTTTTTCTTTGAATCTTTTGTTATTGATCTTTCCATCATTATAGTTTTTGCGAAAACTACAGATCAAAGAAGGATTTAAACAATACATGGGTATGATTAGTATTGTTTAAATCCTTCTTTGATCTGTAGTTTTCGCAAAAACTATAATGATGGGAAGATTAATAACAAAAGATTCAAATAAAAAAAAAACAAAAAAAAGACTTAAATAATAAATTCCTAAATTGATCAAGATAGAGATTTTTTTTCCAAATTCCTAATTTCTAGGGCTACCCCCTTTCCAATCCCCTTAACATAGTTTAAAAAAATTGATCAAGATTAAAAAAAAAACATTGTCTAATGTGATTCCTATTATAATTTTATTTTTATTATATTTTTAAAAATACATGTCGAGTTTATAACAATTCTCAAGTGATGATATGTACCCTTCATGATACAAATTGTTATTTATTAATGTCTCCTAAATTTGACATGAAAATGAAAAAAAAATATACTGTTGTTGACAATACTAAAGGTTAGTGGCATACATAGTCCTACAAGTATAGGATATACATTGAAGAGTTGAAAGTAACTCTGGTGCTAATTAAACAGCACACTTGCAATACCAACCTAAACTACAGTCTACAGCACTCCAAAAATTTATATTAAGAAACAAAAATCACAAACTTATTACATCTGCAGGAGTTCTTTCATGTCACGAACTGCATTGTTTGCAAGTATGCTTGACATGGGGATGGAACTTCGGCGAAATTTGGATAGCAAGGAAGATCGTGGAATTGTGGTTCATTCAAGCTGCAGTTACATTGTCTTGCTGCTTTAAGAGTTTGTTGATTGGAAGTTGCTGATTTCAAAACTGGAAATTCATGTACGTTTATGTCCATCTCATTGAACATCATATTTGCGATGGCTCTGTCTATAGTGTTGGTCTCCAATTCCGTAGTTTTCTTTCCTCCATGACTGAAGATAACAAACAGAACTTGGTTAGGGCATTGTCTTGAACACCCAAGTTTAACCAATCAATATGTGTGTGTTAAGCAAGATCGTATACTTAAGTAACTTCATTCTTGATGCTAACAAAAAAATCCTATTTGATATAGCAGTCAAACAAAACTACTGAAGATAAAAATGGACAAAGCCTGTCCTTTAGATAAAGAAAGCTCTGGCTACTACTTGATCCATGCATAGTGAGTACTAAGTAGAGACGAAATTTCTCAGCAATTTTGGTACAAAATTATCTAAAAACAAACCATTTTGAACTCTAATGTCAGCACCCCGTTTCCTAGGTACAATATTTGGCTTTCCAACATATCATGCTCAGAACAGATGATATATCAGAGCGATTTTGCATATTTGCATTCATGAAATCATAGACTTGAAGTGAAAATAAGACAAGCATATAGAAACAAATAAATAGATGGCATATAATGCGCAGAGCACCTTGTTTTCTCATCTTGATCAGCGCATGGGGAATTTCCCAATGAAAGGTTTCCATTTAGGTTCTTCATCACTGCAATTTCCCTCGTGTTCTTGGCCAGGCGGTACAATGCATCACGGAAGCAAATCCGAGTCTTGTCAGTCAACTGATCAGATTGAAATGAAAAAGTATTAGCATATAGCTCACTGAACAGACCCCTGGAGTATTTTGCAGCTATTTAATATACCTGTGCCATCACCATTTCCATATCCTGTAAAACAGATTCTTCAGGAGATGTTTCCTCATCCGCATTTCCATTAACACTGTCATGCTGAGAAGGAGCCAAGATTTTCACCAGCGGTGCCTTGAACAAAAACCATACCACTCAAAGGATGAAAATGGGTATTGTAATAAACACAATTCTAACAGCACTTGATTTGCAGTTGTATTGCTAAAATCACAAGGCAAAAGGCAGAAAATGACAGTTCTGGACTCTTATTAGAACCAAAATTTGACGTTACCCAAAGAATAAACAGAGACATGAACCAACAAGAAGTCATCTCTTTAAAACTCTTGAGTTTCATTATTCACCATAAGATGTAATCTACCGCTTAGTATATGCATGACACAAGTACAGGAAAGGCTTTTAACTCTTAAACCATCAAAGCTTGCCTTCAAAAATGTCAAAAAAAATGAAACTTAGGTTCTGTTTTTAAGTCTTTATGAAGATAGATTCTACAGGATAGTGGAAAAATAAAGAAGATAAATGGTCAGTTTTCATAACTATACACAGGTGGAAAATCTCACCGTTAACAATTGGCAAGGCTTCTTTTCTGAGTTGCATGGAACAACTCTGTCTTCCTCCTCTGATGGCGAAAATGCACGCGTTTTGAGATACTTAGAGCTTCCCATACCACGTGTATCACTAGAGACACTTTGGGTATCCAAGCTCATTTCCGTCGAGATGCTATCACCAAATACCATGTCATTTTCTGGCTCAAAGCAAAATGATTCTTGAACATTTTCGGTTGAGGGAAGATCTTCAATTAAAGAATTCCTGCAACAAGCCAAGCCAAGCCAAGAAAGAAGAAAGAGTGAAAACCAAACAAATGGGGAAAAAATAGGCATTTCATACTAGCATTAAAGGTACAAAAGATTGTCATATGATAAAAAGTCGCACAAAGAAAATGGGTTCCATGACCTCAACATATGGTGTATGATTGTATATAAGATCCACTAGTGGAAATTTTCTCAATATACATCTACCATTTCTTGTGATGATAGCAACCAAATTCTATAATTAACGCAATCTCAGCGGTGAATTAATTATACCATGCACAAAAATGTATTGAAGCACTCAATTTCCATGGGATGTGTGAGCATGGCGCTAATTAATATATGACAAGCTAAGCACATCTGATGCTACATGATGTCCTACAGGTATTATATCAAGTATCTTAATCCCAGCAGAAGTTATGCTTGTACAAGAATAGGTCATCCATCTGATCAAATCGTGCAAGGCCATCGAGCTGATAAGCCAGCTGGTCACATGAAAGAGTAGTTCGTTGAAGAAACTCTTCTGAATACCCTCTATCTATGCTTGATCTAGTCTGATCTTTATCATAGGTAGTTGAACTTTCCATCTCAACTTCATTAGAGAGACTTTCACTGTTGAAATTGAGTTGTTTCTGAGTCAAATCTGCATCATCCACAGAGCCTTCGTTAGCAAAACTGTAAGTTTCAGGCTCACTTATTCCCCATTTCGCCCAACTTTCTGGTGAAGGAAGCCTATCAGATAGTTCATCACTGCTCCCAAGATACCAATCCATGATAAAATATCTGAAATTAGAAAAAAGAAAAAAAATGAATTGATAAAGGGCAAGACAATTGTGTCAAGAACCGTAAAAACTAAAAGCAATATATCGCAAATCACAAAATTTGAAATCCTCTTCATTTCCCTTTTGGCAATTGAACATAAAGTACTAAATCTGATCTTTCTTAACAATAAATGAAGAAGCATAACCAATATAGCATGCCAGAACAAGAACAAGAAGCCCAGAACAAAAAGAAAAGCATACCAATCACCCACAAACCAGAGATTCAAACTTTAGTCATGAATTAAACTAAGAAACAATAATTAGATTTCACAATAGAAAACTCACTACATGGTGTGTATATATATATATATAGAGTATAATCACTTAGAAAAATATGAAAATTTGATAGAAGAAATAACAAACCTCTGGGAGATGTACTAAAGCAGAACTGATTGAGAAAATGAAGAAACCCAGATGGTAAAACAGCGAAATGAAGCAACCCAGATGAAAAAAAAATTGTTAAAGATTAACAAACAATGGGTTCTCGTAAATCTGTAAAATAAAACAGAGGCTGCTCTGTTTTATTTTTTTTTAAAAAAAAAATAATTTTGTAGTTGTGTGAAGAAGAGTCAAAAGCAAAGCAAGAAACTTGAAGAGGTTATCTACCTTAGTACGAGTTTTGTGGCTGAGGTCTCACGCTGAGATTAGTGGTGAACATTACACCATCAAAAACTGCACTCTCAATAATCCACGTGGCAGAAATGGTCCCACTTAAACAGTGATTCAATCAAAGGTTAAAGTTATCTTATCTTACGGTCAATTTGTTGGAGAGGTGGCAAGTTGAAAATGAGGCTTAAGGTTACTGCTGGTTAGCAACAGATTTTCTGGGACCGAAACGTGTCAGGATCTATGTAAAACCATTGGATTAATAGCATATCATTGGAGTGGAATCATTCCAGAATTGCATGTAACCGATATATATTGGTTTTTTTTTTGAACCAAACCGATATATATTGATGATGCATTATATCGAGCTGATAATTAATACTTGATAATATTAAAAAATTAAAATTATGGGCTATAAATAAATTTTAGTATCATTTTAATAATTAATTATATCTACTATTTAATGTTAATTTAATATATAATATTTGATATTTTAAATATTAATTAACTGTTTGAAATAAAATAATACACTTGTTAATTAAATTTTTTTATGGTTAATTTTTAATATATACTTAAATCATAAATAAAATATAATTTATAAATAAAATTTTCATAATAAAATTTATAATCACCTTATCTTATGTTCAAATTATAAAATTATTAAAAAATAATACTGTTATTAAGTATAATATTTTACATAATAAAAAAGTATATGTATTTGTTTATTATGAGTTTGTTAAATAGTAATTTTAAATATATAAATTAAAAAAATTAATATAAATCGTTGAATTTTAATTTTTTCTAAATCGTTTTAAAATTTTCATTTGTTCAGAATATCCACTTATTCGAATATTCGAAGCAATTCAGAATGAAAATTTGAATTTTCGGAATTATGTCCGGAAAATTTATTTTTAAATTCTTTAATTTTTGGGTCGGATCCGAAAAAATAAAAATTTTAAATTACTCCGACCTATGCACAACCCTAATATCAATGGTATGTGGTTGAAAGAAAGGCTTGGTCTGAAAGAATAACTATCGTCTATTTTAACAATTTTTTAGTCACTATATTTTTGTTTTTTAATTATCAGATCATATTATCCTATGCTGTTTTCATGTTATCAGATCATATTATCCTATGCTGTTTTCATGGAGCCTCATATCACCTAATTTTATTTTTGCTCAGTGATTATGATGTATAGACACTTCAATTGGTAAACATTTCTTTATGTTGGTATTTTCATTTATTTATGTCCATTCTATCTAAACACTTTAGTTTAAAAGATAAATATTTTAATTAAAAATTATTATTTTTGTGTTTATATCTTTTATTTTCTATGTCTTCATATTTTAACGAAGCAGCCCAGACTATAAAAAAAATTGTTAAAACTTGACAAACAATGGGTTCTCGTAAATCGGTAAAATAAAACCTAAGAAGCACGGACACGGGACACGGATACGATACGATATGGATACGGTGATACGGCGATTTTTAAAATTTAAGGACACGATATGGGGTGGGACACGTTATATATATATATTTCCACATAAAATGTGTATTATTTTCTATTATATAAAGATGATTTGTTAAAAAAAAAAGAAGTTAGTGTGATAAAATAGAAATTTCATGAAATTTAAACACTTTACTATAATTATTTAATTAATTATCTATCATTGTCATATATAAGGCAAACATAAAAAGTGATTAATATACATGACTTATACAAAAAATGGAGCTAAAAATAAAAAAAAAATGAGTTAAAAATGTCCTAAAAAAGTGTACTGCTGTATTCTAAAAGTGTCTAACAATGCCCTAAATATGTTTCAACTGTATCCTTCCCGTGTCCAAAAAAAATAATAATAATAAAATAATAAAACACGTGTTCAACCATATCAGACACGTGTCAAATCTTGTCGAATATATATCTATGTCCGAAACATATCCGACACAAACACTTCACCCTATTTGAAGTGTCCGTGCTTAAAAAAAAATATGGGCTGCTTTTTTTATTATTTTTAAAAAATTATTTTGTAGTTGTGAAGAAGAGTCAAAAGCAAAAGCAAGCAACTTGAAAAAGCTGTCTACCTTAATACGAGTTTTGTGGCTGAGGTCTCACGCTGAGATTTGTGGTGAACCTTGCACCATCAAAAACTGCACTCTCATCCATCCACGTGGCAGATATGGTCCCACTTCAACCGTGAATCGATCAAGGGTTGATGTTTGTAAAATACGCCTTTGTTTTGGATTTTGTTGGACAGGTTGGCAAATTGAAAATGA
>CATIWK010057986.1:0-16350 GCA_949634005.1 Mallotus japonicus | reverse complement strand
GAGGACATAATAAAAGGCAGCCAGAGGAAGCAATGGAAAAAAAGGGAGCCTTATGCCTACTGGAGAGGGACCGCTTCTGTGAGTCCATTGAGGCATAAACTAATAATGGAGTGCAATGTCTCTCACCAGTACGATTGGCATGCCAGACTATATCACCAGGCAAATTTTTCTTTATTTTCTTTATTTGCAATTCTTTATCAATCTCTATGATTATTCATTTTCTTATCAATTGGCATGCAAAAATATATAATTAACCATATCCAGGATTGGAGGGAAGAAGCTAAACTTGGGTACAAGAATTCAAAATTAGAAGATCAATGCACCCACAGGTTTTCCCTGGTATTTGTAGAACGCTTTAATTTCTTATTGCTAGCAGCTGATTATTGTTCTCACTCACCTGTGACTAATCATCAAGTCCTGGAACTTTTTTGTGTATGCACATGAAGGTATAGAATCTACATAGAAGGTAGGGCGTGGTCCGTGAGCGAAAAATACATACTGGCCTGTGATTCAATGGCATTGTTTGTGAAACCTGAGTTCTATGACTTCTTCACTAGAAGCATGGTGCCAATGCAGCACTTTTGGCACATTAGGCCTGAAAGCATGTGCAGAGACATAAAGTTAGCTGTTGAATGGGGCAATAACCATACTGATCAGGTACAATTAGTTCGTACGTACGTAGACAACTCTAGTATCATTAATTATAGTTAATTAGTTTGTATCTAATTACTCCATAAATTGCTTGTAGGCAGAAGCCATTGGGAAGGCTGGAAGTAAATTTATTCAAGAAAATTTGAAAATGGAATATGTGTATGATTACATGTTTCATGCACTCAATGAGTATGCAAAACTCATGAAGTTCAAACCAACTATACCTAAAGGAGCTATTAAGATTTTTCCAGAAACAATGGCAAGCTCACAGAATGGTACATGGAAGAGGTTCATGGAGGAGTCTATGGTGAAATCTCCACTACAAACTCTTCCTTGTACAATGCCTCCTCCTTATGACTCTAAAGCACTTCAAGCGATTTTTGAGAGAAAATACAGTAATTACAGGTTAGTAGAAACGTGGGAGGATGAATTTTGGAAAAGGCAAAATAATACTCATCCATATGATCCATCATGTTGATCCATAACTCCTGAGCCTGATAATTATCATTATCTAACTATTTTGTGAGTTAGATTTAGAGCTATATATATGTGTTGTGCTTAAATTTTAAATTTCAAATAAAATTTTCAATTATCACGCACCACTCATTAAAATTTTTGCTTATTCGTGGTGTAGTACACCTAATTGTCGGATTTGTAACACATACTCGAAGTATTTTATAGTAATCATTATAAAAAAAATGTGACATGTATTTATGCGTTACAAATCTAATTATTAAGGGCAATACATCTGAACTATATGTAAGAATATGTTTGATAGAATTGTTTCAGAGAGGTGAAAAGAAATGTAAAAAAGCAAGAATTACCAGAAGCATGCATCATCAATACAACACAACATATATACGTTCCAATGATAAATTTGAACTCAAATCAATAGGAACAATCATCAATAACAGTAAAGAAATTAATTAAAGAGTTAGAAGTGAAGAGAAGAATAGTTTATTCTTAATATTTAGACAGCTCGGCCTTTAACAATATCCAAGCTCATCTCACTGGGATCAGTTGCTTGCAACTCAAGTTGAATCCCATCCAATTCCCTCTTGAATCTGTCCTTGGAGCTTGCATAAACCATCTTACTTCTTACCCTAGATGAGTCAGGTGACCTGCATGGAGAACAAGACATCTAGCTAGAGCATCTATCCATGCATAAAAATATATAACTAATAAGAAAAGATGTGAAGTGGAATTACCGACCAAGCAATGAAGAAAATCTTGCTTTTCTGGCAATTCTCATTGGTTGTGAAATCGAAGTCATACACAGCATAACGACACTCATTTGGAGGCAAGGAGTCAGTAAAATCGTCATAAGTTTCTTGGGGACCCCCAACCTTTTCGACCATAACCTGTTGAATTGCCTCGTCGATCTTAAACACAATGAACCGATGGTTCCTCTTTTTTAGTTCTTGGAACTTCAGCTTGCACTCGTCGTGCACTGCCATTCCAGATGCCGAATTCGCCTATATCATAACATTATTTGGTTGCCACATTTTGGAACATGCATATAAATATTTGAGAATAAATCAATGCAACGAACATAAAATAATTAACTTCACCAAAGTATGTATAATTAGCTAGCCTCAATTAAACATTTATAACTAAGTGTTATGGCCAGCACTGTACAAAATTCGTAACATCTCATGATAAGAATAAGATGCAGATAAACTATATATACACATATATATAGAATTTAACGATGTATGATTTTCAATATATGAATAAAAAAGAATCATCTTAATTTAATGTTTAAATATATGAGAAAGCCCCTGAAGATTTAGTCTAGTGGTCAAACCTTAGAGTGTGTTTGGATGCAAGTATTTGATGTGAAATCTTAGATTTCAAATATTGAATTTCAAATATAAGGATTTCAAATAACATGTAGTTATATGTCATTTCAAATCATCACTAAATGAGCTATTAAATCCCTTGTGGATTTGTTTCAAATCTTCATAGATACAAATCCACTTAGTTCCCAAACAAGATATTTAATTAAAATGCAAATCCATACTCAAATCTCTTGTATCCAAACATAGCATCAGTATTTGAAGGGAATTCAGATTTGAGTTCCCCTTTCCCTCCCCCATTGCACCGTGATTAAAAAATATATGAAAAAATTGCATGATATTTGAAGGGAACTCAGGTTTGAGTCCTCTCTTCCCTTACTTCATTGTACTATGATATATATATATATATATATATATATGAGGAATTTTCATTGCCCTAACAGTTTGTAACAAGTTTAAACACATAAACATTTTCCATGATTCTAATAAATTAATAACAGATTCATTCTTACCAAATGCAGATCTACTCTCGATTTTACTTATTAATTATTTTTTTTTAGCTCATTTGCCTCGTATAAATTCCCACATTTATAATAACAAAATTGAACAAAAAAAATGAAAACAAAAGTAATGACGAAAAAATTCTTAATTATTAATTCAGAGAGAAAGCTATAGAAAGCATACCATGTTACGTTGTCTCCCCCAGCTAAGATATGGATTTTAGTGCAATTACAAAAGGATTAAAGCCAAAAAGGCCGAGAGAGAAAAAAAAAAGAAGAAAAATAGAAATTGCTAGCTGGTTTTGATAATTAAAAGAATAACTCAAGGAAGGAAGGAGAGATTTTTGTGGGGTAAAAAATAATTAAGGGTTGGTTTTGGCTTCTGCATTTCCTTAGGCTGATTATGTCCACAACATAATTTCAAGTTGCCACGTTAGTAAGTATTCATAGATTAACTGGATACCCCCTTCTTTTCTCCTCATTTCTTGTTGAAATTTTGATTAAGCTGTTGAAATCTTTTTGGCTTAATTATACAAATTTATGTAATTTTTTTGACCATTTTTTCCCAATTTAGGATCTGTATAATCCTCATCGTTCCCCTTGCTTCGATAGTTAGTTGAGTCAATTTGTATATATCTATTTTTTTTAAACAATTCAGAGGTCAAAAGGAGGAGATCGAATCCATAACCTTAACTTTTAGTATTCATTATCTGAACTATTAGATTACAAAGGGAGGACATATATCAAACTTTTAATATAACTTAAATCTAACATTTGGCCCGCGATGTATATTGTAATTTTAACATATGTTTCAAATTGCGATAGTACATTTTAACCGTTAGAATCAGCCGAGAAAAATAATTCTAGTTATGTTTTGTATTTAAATCGTGATAATTATATTAAGTTAATTGTTACTTATTAAAAACTTTTATCACTCTTATAATTCTACCTCTACCAGGATCAAATCGAATTTAACCAAAACTTAATAAACACTAAATAACAATAATTGAGTTAAACTAAAAAGAAGGAAAGCTAGCCACCATCACTTTTCATATTATCCTTGCAAAAGGCTAGCATTTTACCACTTTGAGCTAAGCCTAAATATAATAATCAACTGATGAATTAGCTAAAAAGTAAATAAAAAAGGTTCATTATCTCCCTATTATCTTAAGCTTAAAAAAACAAAGTTAAATTAAGTTGTCCAGATACACGTGTAATGATCTGAGTCAGCTTCATCCCTACCTGCTGCGAACCTCACATTCATATATATATATATATAATACCACATTAGTTGTTGATGATGTTAGCAGTATCATCTGCATAAAATGATTTAATTGATAATCCATATATAATACCACATTAGTTGTTGATATTGATGTTAGCATTATCATTTGCATAAAATGATTTAATTCATAATTTTTTTTTTTTAAAAAAAAGAAATTTTCTTATCGGTATATAGATGTAGAATTTTGCATATTGCTAATGTTTTCTACTAATTTACGAGTAAGATTGAAAATGTAAATCTAATAAATTAATTAAAGAACATATCATTCTATAAAAGCTGATTTTTAGGTCATATTTTATGCATTATTCGTGACAAATTTTTAATTTTAGCTCAAGCACACATATCTTTCATTTATTAATTAATGTATATAACGAGATTAATTAATTAATAATAAATTTGTTTTCTTTTTGGCTTGCATAATGGTTAGGTAGGATAGGCCTTGATGTCATAATCGAAGTACTAGTTGTTGAGGTGTTTTCAAGTCTTAAATTAGCAATTTCTTGACTTCTTCGGATTATTATTATTCTGCCCTCCTTTAATTTGTTTCTTTGAAAGTTGAAAAAAATATACATATTCTAAGCACAAAAAAAAAAATGCAATTATTGGGTTAAAACTTCAGTTGGAAATCAAACAATATTTTTTTTAAAAAAAAGAAGAAACTGAATAAATAACTTTCTAGTAATATAAAAGAAATTTTTACCGTTTAATTATTTAATTTTTGGTGTAATAGATTAGTTTTTTATATATAAAAAAAGTATTATTTAGCAAAAGAGAATTTAAACACCAACAAAACAGAAGTATTAAGTATATGCGTTGAACAGCTAAGGGCGTGCTAAGAATATTCTATCTCTAATCTCTGTAATTAGCTTAGTCCCATGCCCTCTTCAATCTTGATAGTACGTATTTTTACAACAAGATTGAATTAAAAACAAATAAATAATAAAAGCAATTAGTATATATTTGATGTAGTTGCAATGGTTGCCCTTCTTCTCTTTTGACTTTTAGCGTAATACATTTACAACCATTTATAGCCATTTATATTAATATGAATTCGTCACTTTATCATTTATATTTTCAATTTTATCAAATTAACATCTAAATTTGTATATAATCTATTATATAAATACATGCATATATCATTTTGCTCCTTGTATGAATTTGCTATTTTTATTATTATATGTGGGTTGACTTGTCATCTCATGCTTCTTGCTAGCGCCTAGCAGTGTTGACAAGTATTTTATATAATAAATTGTAGCCAAATAAATTGAATTGTTAATTTGATAAAAGTGAAAATATAAAAAAGTAAATGACAAATTTATACAAATAAAGTTAGTTATAGATGTAACATGTCTTTCACTTTTTAATTGGGTGTGAGTGGCAAACATTTTCCACTTTTTAACAAATAAATTCACTTTACTTCATTTTAGCTAGTATCAAATTATTTTATATCTTCTATTTTTCTTATTTGAAAATGCACATTTTTATCGTTTATAATCAAAGGTTGTTAGCTAATACTTTTTTTTTCTTTTACATTTCACTTCCATTATTTAGTAATTACAAAAATTTTAATTCATTCAAATATAAATTAATAAATTTTATAAAAGATAAAATTTTTAAAAAAAATTAAATTTTTTACCATTCAATTAATTAATCTTGATGATTATTTAATATTTTTATGCAAATTTTAAAGGTGTATCAACAAAATCATTATGTTAAGAACATGATTAAAAAAGTTAATAAAAATTGTATGTAAATTTACATTTTTTAAATATTCTTGTGGTTTTTTTTTTTTAAGAAGGTATGAAAAGTCAAATGCATTATATGGAACTATTTTTTTTTTTAAAAAAAAGGCATTGTATCTATGTCGTACGTGTATGGTCCTGAATGGATATCGTCCGGTGGTAAATAGATTGCGGTGGAATTAGAGCTCATGGATTGGCTCCTAACTCCAATATATACGTGGCATGGGTCTTTCTTTATGTCATCGTCTCGTCTCGTCTCGTCCTTGCTATTTTTTTTTCCTGATCTTAATGATTATCACAGCTTGCCATCCAAAGCTTTGTTTTTTATCTTAACGATACCAAAATTTTTGGATTTACCAAATAACTGTTGATAATTACAATTTTTTAATTACTGTATTTACAATCTACTAAATTTTGATTAATTGATACCATTTTTTCTTTTTAAATTAATAATAACAAAATTTAAATTATATACAATGAAATATTTTTAAAAAATAATTATCACTTAAACACGCTCTTACTTATAACAACCGTAAATATCAAGATTACTTAAATAATAACAGCGGAATAATTACGATTTAAAGAAACTAAAAGGTCAGGTACTTCATACTTGCCTTAAGACAACAGGAGGAAAACTGTCAGACACGTGTCAAACATATGCAAGAAGCGAGTATAATGTGTATTAAGGAGTTGGTGGTCAAAGGCACAGAAGACGAGTGCAGCACACAGAGAAGAGATTTAATGGTACCTGCCCGCCAGAAGAAGAAGAAGAAAATGAAACACAAACGAATATCAACGGAGGAGAGAGAAGTGTTAACGGACCAACCCAAATGATTTTTTCTCTCTTTCTTTTTATTTATTTATTTGTTTAGTATAAAAATCATCATTTAACTCGTTTTCGACAGGGACGACTACGACGACGACTCTGTCGTCTTTTTTGTTTTTGTTTTCTTCTTTTCCAATTCTCTTATCTCTCTTTGCCAGGAACCATCATCATCTCCCAACCATTACCTCAATTTCCACTTCTATGTTTTCATCTCATAATTAGTTCAATATCTTTTTCTAACCTAGGTCGGCTCGCTCTCTGCTGTTCTTGCTTCCATCTCATCACCTCTTCCCCTCAACTTAAAGCTTAGAATAGAAACTGGTGAGTTTTTGAGTTCTTTCTTTTGGGTTTTCTTTCTTTTTTTTTTTTTTTGATTGTTTGTTTGTCATCTTTTTAAGCTGGTTGTCTTGTTGGGTTTAATCTGCTTTAAATAAACAGTGCTGTCGTCTCTTTTTTTTTTTTAATTTCCTTGGGTGTTTTTGAGGTTTTGATTTCTTGATCGTTGTAGGAATTTTATAACTTTGTGCTTTCTTGATAAAAGTTCCGTGATTTCTATGATTGTTTTTCTCTGTTTTTTTTTTTTCAAAAAAAAATTTACTTCCTCTGTTTGTTTGGAAAGAAAAGTTTTTGAATATTTATTTTCTCTGGAAAATAAAAAAGAAAAAAGAAATGAAGTTAGTAGTTGCAGCTTTTAAGAGCAAACTGATGATGAATTGTGTTATACTCCAATAGATGAAGAATATTGAATTATATATATGGATATATATATATTTTTTATTTATAAAAAATAAAACATCTGTGAGTTATGTTTAGTGGCCTAGAAAATTCTGTATGTGATTAGATGATTCTTAATATATTCTTGTGCCTGCCTTTTACAGAAAAAGAGATTAATATGGGATTGTTACAAGTACATCATCTCTGCTTTGGAATCTTGAGAAGCAAAGCACTTTAAGCTTTTTCCTTTTTTAATTTTTCTTTTATATGTTACTAAATGATGAAATAAAAATCACGACTTTTTGCTAATCTTCTGCTGCTGGACAATCTTTCTGGAGATTGAAACATTAGAATTTCTCATTGGATATTTTGAGTATCTCTTGTTGTCCTGTAATTTTAATGATTTGATCCTTAGGTTAGGTGCCTTTCTATTCCAGATCAAAATTTTTCAATTATTTCATCAGACAGAGTTTAATTCTTTTCATTCATTTCTATTTTATTGTCTTTCGCCTTAAAAAGGTTTGATACTGGTCATGATAATTTACTGCTTGGTGAGGATTAATCTTTGCATCGGTCATCATTGTTTAACTGTTAATTTTCTCTTTTGGCAGGTACCTGTTTCCTGCTGAATTCTGCAAGCAACTGTTTATCATTCTCCTTTTTTAACTCCTTTGTCTATTTGGTAAAAGATCACTGATGAGCAATATCAAGCTAGGAGTAGAGGTTGTGGGTGCCCATGACCTTATGCCCAAAGATGGGCAGGGCTCATGCAATGCTTTTGTGGAGATTCAATTTGACCATCAGAAATTTCGTACAACTATTAAAGAAAAAGATCCCAATCCTGTTTGGAATGAAAGCTTCTACTTCAACGTCTCTGATCCAAACAACCTAATGAACCTCACTCTTGAAGCCAGTGTACTTCACCATGGAAAAGAAAACAACTCCAAATCTTTCCTTGGCAAGGTTCGCCTCACAGGGACATCATTTGTTGCCCATGCTGATGCTGTTGTTTTGTACTACCCTCTGGAGAAACGACACCTTTTATCTCGTGTCAAAGGAGAGCTGGGTTTAAAAGTATTTGTTACTGATAGCCCTTCGATAAGATCCTCAAACCCACTTCCTGCAATGGACTCGTCTCTGTTGTCAGGTTTACATTCAACCCAAGGCCAGGCACCA
Organism: Mallotus japonicus; assembly: GCA_949634005.1. NCBI lineage: Eukaryota > Viridiplantae > Streptophyta > Magnoliopsida > Malpighiales > Euphorbiaceae > Mallotus > Mallotus japonicus. The sequence continues at coordinate 7,657 of CATIWK010057986.1, read as the reverse complement.
GACCAACAGATTCCTATCTCCGTCCCGAAACAGTTCTCCAATGACAAGACTGAATCAAGGCATACATTTCATCACCTTCCAAATGCCAGCCAGCCGCAGCCGCTGCCACCACAAAATATTCCTGTAGCAGCCGCCCACCAAACAATGAGTTATGCAGCTCAAGAAATGAGATCTGAACCTCAGGCTCCAAGAATTGTTCGCATGGTCTCTGATTCGTCATCACAACCTGCTGATTATGCACTCAAAGAAACTAGTCCTTTCCTTGGAGGGGGGCAAATTGTTGGAGGGCGAGTCATACGTGGGGACAGGCTTGCTAGCACTTATGATCTTGTTGAGCAGATGAAGTACCTTTTTGTACGAGTTGTAAAGGCTCGTGAACTTCCTAACATGGACATTACAGGAAGCCTTGACCCATATGTTGAAGTAAAAGTTGGCAACTACAAAGGAATAACAAAACACTTCGCGAAGAAGCAAAACCCTGAGTGGAATGAAGTATTTGCCTTTGCAAGGGACAGAATGCAGTCATCTGTGCTTGATGTTGTGGTCAAGGATAAGGATCAACTGAAGGATGACTTTGTTGGAATTGTAAGATTTGACATGAATGAGATTCCAACACGTGTTCCGCCTGATAGTCCATTGGCACCAGAATGGTATAGGCTTGAAGACAAGAAAGGGGCTAAAGGTAAAGTGGGGGAGCTGATGCTTGCTGTCTGGTATGGTACTCAAGCTGATGAGGCATTCCCTGATGCTTGGCACTCGGATGCTGTTACTCCTACTGATAGTTCCTCGAACGTCTCTGCACACATACGCTCAAAAGTTTACCATTCTCCAAGATTATGGTATGTCCGTGTTAATGTGATCGAGGCGCAAGACCTGGTTATTCATGAAAAGAATAGATTTCCTGATGCTTATGTCAAGGTACAGATTGGCAATCAGATCTTAAAGACAAAGATTGTCCAAACACGAACTATGAACCCAGTGTGGAATGAGGATTTAATGTTTGTTGCTGCTGAACCCTTTGAAGATCATTTGGTCCTCTCAGTTGAAGATCGTGTTGGGCCCAATAAAGATGAGAGCATTGGTAAGGTTGTTATACCACTGAACACTGTTGAGAAGCGTGCTGATGATCGAATTTTTCGTAGCCGGTGGTTCAACATCGAAAGGTCCATTTCAGCTGCCATGGATGAGCATCAAGCTAAGAAAGATAAGTTCTCTAGTAGACTCCATCTTCGTGTTGTACTTGATGGAGGGTACCATGTACTGGATGAGTCAACTCACTACAGTAGTGATCTTCGACCAACAGCAAAGCAGCTTTGGAAGCCATCAATAGGTGTCTTGGAGCTTGGCATTCTGAATGCTGACGGGCTCCACCCGATGAAAACAAGGGATGGAAAGGGTACCTCAGATACGTATTGCGTTGCTAAGTATGGTCACAAATGGGTTCGAACTCGGACCATAATCAACAGTCTTAGCCCGAAATACAATGAACAGTATACTTGGGAGGTGTATGATCCTGCAACGGTTCTTACAATCGGAGTTTTTGATAATAGCCATATTGGTAGTTCAAATGGTAATAAAGATGTTAAAATTGGAAAGGTTCGGATACGGCTCTCTACTCTTGAAACTGGTCGTGTTTACACACATTCATACCCATTGCTAGTGCTTCATTCTTCTGGTGTGAAGAAGATGGGTGAATTACATATGGCAATAAGATTTTCATGCACATCAATGGCGAACATGATGTTTCTGTACACACGCCCCCTTTTGCCAAAGATGCATTACGGGAGGCCATTGAGTGTGATGCAGCAGGACATCCTGCGGCATCAAGCTGTCAACATAGTGGCAGCTCGTCTTAGCCGGGCAGAACCTCCTCTCAGGAAAGAAGTTGTTGAATACATGACTGATGCAAACGCTCATCTCTGGAGCATGAGGCGTAGCAAGGCAAACTTCTTCAGGCTGATGGCAGTTTTCTCTGGATTGCTTTCTGTTGGAAAGTGGTATGGTGAAGTTTGCATATGGAAAAACCCTATCACTACTGTGCTAGTACACCTTCTCTTCATGATGCTCGTTTGTTTCCCGGAACTGATACTACCAACTGTGTTTCTATACATGTTTCTGATCGGGCTATGGAATTATCGTTTCCGCCCCAAATACCCTCCACACATGAATACAAGAATTTCTTGTGCAGATGCTGTTCACCCTGATGAGCTTGACGAGGAGTTTGATACATTTCCAACCACACGGAGCCCAGAGATAGTCCGCATGAGGTATGATAGGCTAAGGAGTGTGGCTGGGAGGATCCAGACAGTGGTAGGTGATATTGCTAGCCAGGGAGAGAGGGTGCAGTCACTATTAAGTTGGCGGGATCCTCGTGCCACAGTTATATTTCTGACATTTTGTTTTATGGCTGCTGTTGTATTGTACGCGACACCATTTCAGGTGCTCGCACTTGTGGCTGGATTTTACACTATGAGGCATCCCAGGTTCCGGCATAGGACACCATCAGTTCCAGTTAATTTCTTCCGTCGTCTGCCAGCCAGAACAGATAGTATGCTGTAAATCAGTAACCGTGGAGTTTCAAGGCAAGGCTTCTCTCACCAGTGTCAAATTTGGGTTTTGTTTGGTTATGCTTGTGTAGCTTTGCTCTGTCTTCTCTATATTATGTTCAATGTGTCCTTTGATGGAAATCGAAAGAAATGTATCCATACTGGAAAATTAATGTTAATAGTGAAAATTTTACATTTTGGAACTCTGCATATGTTAAACAAGCAGCAGATTTCATTGCAACCCGAGTGTTACTTCATGGTCCAAGCAGGACCGTGGAATTTTGTTTCAGCTCTATTGCAGTCACAAAGAAACTGCTCTAATGCAGGGATTCAAAAGAAGGTATGCACTTTTTCCAGACTGGAAGTAAACCCATAAAACAAGCAAACTCTGTTGCTATGCATTATTTTGATGTATTGTAGAAATCATTAGTGATGCTATTCCAAATTTTAGCATTAACATCTTACGACTCAGTTATCTGATTAAAATCAACTTAACATCACCAATAAAATGCCAAGGTTTACAGTTTATGCTATAGCCATTTGCTCTATATGACATAAAAGCTAATTGCAAACCTATTGTTTCAAATTTAATAGACTGGCAATACTTGAAATTAAGTGATAACGATAACATTTGCCATTTTTTCCTGGCACTGAAGCTTATGATGGAGTTGCTTACACCCACAAAACAAACATAGAAAAAGCATTGCTATCCGCGGAAATCAATTATCAGACCAGAAAATGTTCAATTCGCCCCAGTCACTCTCAGGCACTCCTAAGGCCTTCCACACAGCTTTAGAAGCATCTACAATGTTGTTATCACATGGAGGCTGAAAATCATGATCAGAATCACAACCTATAGTAGAGTCACATTCATCAACTACCTTAGCCTTGACTCTCCGTCCATTACCAAAGATGGTAATATCTTTTAAGCATCTGCTCCTCTTGTTGAACCATCCTGTAGAGAGTGCAACTACAGGTGTATTATCTGAGTGGAACTTATTGTCGCATGAAGACTCTGCGCCGCCATCCCCATTCTTCTCAAAGCTGTTGAGTGTCAGCTTTGCTTTTGTTTGGCTAGTCACTCCTGGAGAACATGTGAATGTGGGGTAAAACCTGCCTTCTTCGCAGCATTCGGAATTGTTCTCGTCGTTACATTGTCCTGGAGGTGGCTTTTTCCCTCTTATCTTGCCACTGGGATTGCAAACTTGTGCTGCAACATTAAGACAGTTCAGAAAAAGAAAAATGAAGCAAAGAAGAAACTTAACCTGGTTCTTCATATTGTTGCTGCTGATTTGTGATGCTCTTTCAGGACTTGCTGCATGGTTTATAAAGAAATTAGCTAGCTAAAGTTAAGTGCTCGCAGACATGAAAATAATAAGTAATGTATATCTTAAACTTTGAAATGGAGTAAACAATTTAATATTTTTGAGTTTCAACCCCCAATGTTCAGAGTCCATAAAATTCTAACTGCTTCAGTTCAACTTGTGCAAACTATAAGGTTGACAAAGTTTCTCAGCAATTAATTTAACATGACTACATATATTATGGTTCGAACTCAAAACATAACTTACGTAGAACAACTTTGAGTGGAAATATTGAACATAGCATTTATAACAGTGATTTTTTTTTTTTCTGACCTTTCTTGTAGCTTATTTGAAGGCTGATTGAATATATATTGGTATCCTATGAAGTAACAAAGAGGTGCGCCTAAGACACAGAGAACAAAAGATAATTATAAAAATGTTGTTAATTTTGTACTGTGAAATGATGGAGACGCCGTGCTTGTGTTTTTATGTGTTTTGAATGAAATAATTTAGACCATCTAATACCTTAATATCTACCAAACACAAGTTTGCTCAAATTTGAGATTGGAATCTAAATTGTTATTACCAACTTGTGTTTATATTATGCTAAATTAATTAATCCCAGAAAGACCACTATTTTGTAGCAGCATTAAAAGTTCATATTGATGAAGAATCTTCTGCACAAATGAGTTCATCTTGCAAGAATTAAGCCAAGTAATTGAATATGCAAGTGGGTCATCAGTTCCATATCTACTCAAAAAGAACAGCTTTTTACATGAAGACACCAATCTTATTCACCAATTGCAGACGAAGAAGATTGTAATGGATCGATAAATTTCCTGACTATATCAACCCACAAACAAACACGACAAAACAAATTACATGTTCATTAAAATTAAAATTGTCGATTTTTAATTCAATTTTCTGTCTGCGCAGAATTGTCAAAACATTAAATCTTAAACCATATGATATTTATTTGTACTTATACCTTATTAGTGTCATATATATATGTTTAAGGTCTATTGGTACCAAAAATTAAACCTTTTCATCTTTTATATATATATATATATATACCAATTACCAAACTTTAAAGCTTGGCAAAACTAGCTTGGACATATTATTTATAATTTTAGCACAATTTAACATATTATTCACAATTTTAACATAATTGTGATTTGATCATGAATTAATAGATAAAATACATACGTGGCAGTTGAGGTAAATTAGCTAACATCTATTATTATAATCTCACATTCATATGAAGATTTAAAAATTAAATAATTTTTTTATTCTCATTTTTATATTTTCTTAAATTATTGAGATTGAAGTCTAACTAACTATTGCAATTAATATTTAGATGATATTAGCTATTTCACCTTAAATGTCATACATTGATCCGGGTTAGATTTGTTAAGTTATAAAGTTTGAAATAAATTTGTAAAAGATGGAAAAAATTGTGATTAAGCATGTATGAATCCTTAAAAAGATTTTAGAAAATTGATTACTCATCAAATTCAAGAAGTATTATCTTTTTTTTTTTTGAACAACCAATAAATATTATCTGACATGACAATCCTCATAAAGATGTTAAAACTCTTTAAGTCATCATCAACAGATTATAATATTGCCATTGTCACTTTCACACAGTTTGTAATTGGAATGAATTATGGAAGAATGCATTCGTTCATCTTCTTGTTTTGTATCATCACATCACATCACATCTTCCAAACACAAAAAACTTAAATATATAATTTCTCATTTTTAGGTAGAATCTCCAGGTATATTATTGCCCCTTTTTTTTTTTTTTTTTTGTTCTCTGTTAAATCATTCATATTCATATAATAATAAATTACAGGAAAAGTATAACAAGACTGCTGCTGCTTGCTTTGGGACAACATTACTTGGGTTGTCCTTTTCTTGTCAGGAATCTTCTTGTACAGCTGGGTTGCATTCCCAGTTAGTTTAAGGGTTTTATTTGATGGGTTTTTTTTTTCTACCTAAATTTTAGGTGTTTTAATAATTTTAATATATTTTTTTAATTTTTATTTAAAAAAAAAAATTTTGGTCATAACTTTAATTTAAAAAAATTTTGAACTTCTTTTAACAATTTTAATATGTTCTTTTAACATTTATAAAAAAATCATAAACTTTACAATTTTAACTTATTCTCTTAAAAATTTTTGTCAAAAAATTTATCAAAACTAGTAAATTCATGATCTTTTAGATAATTAGAACAATATGAAATTATATTTATTCAATTAATTTCTTAACATCTTATAAAATATTTTAGTATTTAATGTTGATATGACACTAAATTTCTTTTAATTAAAAAAAAAGAGAATTTAATGAGTTATTAAAATTTTTCTTCTTAAATATACCATTTTAAAATAAAAAAAATAGTATTTCAATTTGTTATAAATTTACAATTGCTTATGTGATAATCAAATGAAATTTTTTAATTAAAAAACATATTAAAATTATTAAAAAGGTGTAAACTTTATGATTTTAAAATGAAAAAGAGATATTTCAATGTCATATAAACAATTTCAAACTTATGAGCAAACTGAAATACTATATTTTTATTTTACAGTAGTATATCTTAAGGAGAAAATTTTTACTAACTCGTTAATTTTTTTAAAATTAAAAGGTATTTAGGGCTACATCAACATTAAACAATTGCAACATTTTGTCAAATATTATAATATTGAATAAACAAATATAGTTCAATATTAAAATAGATTTTTTTTTTATAAAAATTTAAAAGAATTAGTAAACAATTATGTGTTTCGCACGTGAATAGAAAATTATTTAAACTCTTGATAGTATATAAAATATTAAATATATATTTTGATATTATTATTGTTATTATTATTTAATTGTTAAAAATAATGCAAATTATTTGTTTATATAACAATTGAATATTACAAACTTAATAGTACCTCTATTGTAAAACGAATTACTTTGTACTTGTTACAAACCATCAAAAGCAATTTGTATTAAAAAAAAAAAAAAAGCAATTTGGTCAAAAAAAAAAAAGCAATTTGTATTAAGAATGAAACTAAATTAGTTGTGAATCCGTGCGTTGCGCAGACTGCTTCTTAGTTATTTTGCAAACTTTACATACAATAATTCTAATACTTAGAAGATGATTTTGTATAAAAAAAAAAATCAACACAAATTAAGCAAGTATAGGATGATGAATTTCCATTTGATAATGACTTATTGACATTTTATAAATAAAGTAAATAGATGAAGAAGACATTTAATTGCCTAGTAAGGTAACACATGAAAATATGGACCAATAGATACTTTGAATCTTGGTCTTTTTTCTACATTAAAATCTATCAATTAACAGTTTTCCAATATCACAAAAACTAATTACCTTCATTAAATGAATACAAGTTGCCCAAAAATGGTCCATAATTTTCAAAAAAAGAGAGGAAAAAGTCATTTTTATTTTAATAATAGAAATCTTCAAATTAAATTATAAACTAATGCAATATAAATTAGGACCTTGCTAAAGGGATAGAATCTATCCCCAAAAATTTGGATAGACAAAGTAAAATGATCATATAACCCAAACATAATTTTGACTGGTGAAAATATTTTACTAAGAACTATCATTAATTAACTTAAATCGTGATATTAATTAATGCATCGGAATACTGAGCCATTTATGCTATTATCCAATTTTCAAAGTAATCAGTATTGGTGAGATGAATAGACTCTATCCCGTAAATATTACATGCTTGACCATATAATTTCATCATACTGGAATTTGAAATTTTATTTCACAGTAATTTTAAT
>CATIWK010057984.1:0-14242 GCA_949634005.1 Mallotus japonicus | reverse complement strand
CTTTTGCTTGTAGGCTTCCATTTTAATTCTGGCTTGTTATTTGATTTCATCCACCAAGTCTAGGTTAGCTTGTAGTTCTTTTTTGCTTGCTTCTTCTTCACAGTTTGCTATTATATAGCTAGGGAGACCTATTTCAACTGGCATTACAACCTTTGTTCTGTATGCTAGTTTGAAGGGCGTTTCATTAGTCGCCGTCCTAGGGGTTGTTCTGTAAGACCATAGAACATGTGGTAACTCCTCGACCCATCTCCCTTTTGCTTTGTCCAACCGTCTTTGAGTCCTTGAACAATTATTCGATTGGTTGCCTCGGTCATCCCGTTGGTTTATGGGTGGGCAACTGAGGTGAATATGAGTTCTATATGAAGCCCATCACAAAACTTTCTGAATGGTTAGCAGTCAAACTACACGCTATTGTTAGTTATGAGCAATTTGGGGATCCCAAATTTACAGATCACCTCTTTTGAAGAATTTTATGACCCAGGCTTGGGCGATCATAGCAACCGGCTCAGCTTCCACCCATTTAGTAAAATGGTCCACTGTGACGATGAGGAACTTTGCCTGTCCAGTGGCCGAATGGAAAGGACCAATGATGTCTATCCCCCATTGTACGAATGGCCATGCCATACTGATTACCCATAATGGGGCCAGAGGCAATGACTATAACTTTCATGGAACTGACAATTTGGGCATGTTTGAACGTTCTCCTTTGCATCTTTCATCGTTAAAGGCCAGTAGTGTCCCTACAATAGAGCTTTGCAGACCACTATGGTCACTACTTCATGTGCCCCCTATCCCTTCATGAATTTTTCTTATCACGTAATCTCCTTCTTCCTGCGCCGCACACTATAAACATAGGGGTTACCCATCTTTTGTACAACTCACCATTAATGTAATAATAGTCTTTCACTATTTTGACTATCCTTTTGGACTCATCTTTGTCTTCTGGTAGGTCTCCTTTATCTAGCCATTTAACAATGGGTTCCATCCACCCTGTGTTGTTTTTGAGGAGTGCATTTTCTTCTGCAGTGCTTGGTTTGACCAGTGTGGTCGATTGTACTCCTCTAGGTGGGTTGATTTCCTCCAAGGCTATATTGGCCTTGGGATTTGCTCCAGTTCCCAAGAAGTCTCTGTCTCTTCTATTTTGAACAGCAAATGCTTTACTTTTCTCAGGTGTTTTACCATCTCCTGGTCTTTCGCTTTAAAGCTTCTAGAGATCTGGTTCACAATCAATTACGAGGCGCTACATATAACTATTTTTTCTGGTCTTCATTCTTGTACGACTATCAATCCAGCGATTAGAACCTTATATTCAGCTACATTATTAAAGGCTTTGAAAAGAATCTTTACAGCAACTTCTATTTGTACGGCATTTGGACCTTTGCTCGTAACTCTAGCACGTGCTCCTTTGACTCTAGATGCCCCGTTAATATACATTCTCTATATATAGGTGGCTCATTGTTTTCTTCTATGTCTCGGTCTCCTCGCCACACTTAGCTATAAATTTCGCCAGAATATGCACCTTCATTGCTTTCCTTGGCTCATAGATGACACCGGATTCCCCCATCTTAATGGCCTATTTAACCGGTCTTTTTGATGTCTCAGCCTTTTGTAGGACCTTTCTCAATAGTTGGTTAGTCCGGACTATTATTTGTTGAGCTCCAAAGTATTATCTTAACTTTTTTTGTTTATGTGAATAGAGAAAATGCCAACTTCTCTAATTTGGGATATTTTGTCTCAGTCCTGTGGAGGACCTTGCTAATGTATTAGACTGGGTGCTATTCGGTCTCTCCTTCCTTGATCAACACGGAGGCAATGGTCTCCTAAGGCTATTAAAAGCCTCTTGGAAACTTTTTGTCCATTAGAAGTTCTTCAACTATTTTACGCTTTTATAAAATGGTAGGCATCTTCTTCTAGAGCAGGAGATAAAGCGTCCGAGTGCTGTTATCTTCTCGTTGAGTTTCTGCACTTCTTTAATCAAAGTTGGAGGTTTCATGGAGAGGATGGCATCTATCTTTTCTTGGTTTGGTTTGATGCCTTGCTGGGAGATCATGAAACTGAAAAACTTCCCGACTTTGACATTAAATATACACTTCTCAGGGTTGATCTTCATGTCGAATTAGTCCAAAGTCTGAAGGCTCGAGCTAGGTCGCTCCTATGGTCTACATCTCTAGCACTTTCACAATCAAGTCTTCAACATAGACTTCTATGGTTTTCCCTATTTATTCTTTAAAAATCATATTGACCAACTGTTGGTAGGTGGCTCCGGCGTTTTTGAGGCCGAAAGGCATAACTATATAATAGTAGGTCCTTCAATCTGTGATAAAAGTGGTCTTCTCCTCATCGAACTCATTCATCCTTATCTGATGGTAACTGACATAGGCATCTATGATGCTGTAGACCTGGTAACCTATAGTAGAGTTAACTAGCTGATCAATGCTTGAGAGTGGGTAGCTGTCTCTGGGGCACACCTTGTTTAAGTCTTAGAAGTCGACATAGATTCTCCACTTTCCATTTGGCTTCTTGACCATGACAATATTAGAGACCTAATCTGGGTAGTATACTTCTTTTATGAACCCAGCTTTCAAGAGCTTGTTGATTTTATCTGAGATTACTACTTGCCTATCAGGGACATGTTTCTATTTCTTCTGGATGACTGGCTTGGTATGCCATGCACGTTGAGCTTATGGGTTATTATGCCTAATGGGATTCCCTTGATCTCCTTTGGTGACCATGCAAATGTTTCGTGGAATTCGATGAGTGTGGTATCTATGTTTTAATTGGTCACATCCGAAAGTTCTATCTCCATTTTGAGTTTTCTTTCACCTCTCAGCGAGAGGTACCTGATCTCTTTTATGGGTCGTGCACTTTCCTTTTTCGGTCGCCCAGATTCAATGGGTTCCACAGGGAGTATGCTTGTGTTTCCCATCCATACTGCCAGGTAAGCTTCTTGGGTGGCCCTTTGGTCTCCTCGAATGACCAGTTCCCTTATTACTGTAGGGATCTTCATAGTGAGGTACCTAATACAAGTCACAGCACATGTTTCGTATAAAATGGGCCTGCCATGGATTGCATTGTATGCAAAAGGGGAGGTCGACCACCATGAAGGTGATGGAGAAGTCTTGGTAGTGCTCGTTAGTTCCTAGCTCGATGGTCATTACTGCTGATCCTTCCACATCCATTATCGATCCACTGAGACCCAACAGGGGCATCGAGACCGGTTTAAGATTGGTCATTGATCCTCCTAGCTCCCTAAATTTTTCTAATGTTATGAGGTTGACAGAACTTCCATCATACTCCCTAAATCAGTATTCTTCTCAGCAGTATGTCCCTATTCTTCCTTCGACCACCAAGGCATTATCCCTTGAGTGTGACATTCAATCTCCATCACTATCTGAAAAGATGACTGGCCTATAGTTATTACTTCCTTTCGAAGATGGCTGTATAGACCAATCAGCAATGCTTCCTTTTCTTTATTGGTTGATCCCTTAAAGGTTCCCCATTAATAATCATATTACGGACCGCTGTATAGGATCCTTTGGGAGGTGGGTCGCCTTTCCTGTCTTCCTCTTTCTACTGGTTACTTTCCTACCTCTCGGGTGCTCTCTGGTAGATAAATTTCTTGAGGCATCCCTGTTGGATGAGACGCTCTATTTCTTCCCCGAGTTGTAAGCAATCCTTCATGTCATGGCCAATGTCCTTATGAAACTAACAGTAATTTCTTTGGTCTCTCTGGTAGGCATTCCTTTCATTCATTCTTTTGGGCCACTGTATCCTTTCTCCAGAATTCTTTACCTACATTAAGATTTACAACTGTGATGAGTTTAGGGATGTAAAGTTGTGTTATATGGTTTGTTGTGATGGTGGGTCGCGGGTATTAAATTGCCAATCTTTGGGTCGTCTGAACTAGTCTGGGTCTCATCTATTGTGATGAAAATAGTTGCCTCAAATGGGAGTTTCTTTAGTATGTCTTGTTCTCCATGATTTTTCCTTGGTTTGGGTTTTGGTATCTTTTTCCAGGGTCTCTCCGTCAGCAATATGGGCTTCCTCCAAGTATATATGACGGCGAGCTCTTACAATCAAATCAGTGAAGTTGCTGGCAAGTGAGAGGTTGACGTCATTATAAAGCGTTCTAGAGGTTGTGCTTGAGGTAAAGACTTTGATGGCAAGGGTGTGATCAAGGTTTTCTATGTGCACCGCCTCTCGGTTGAACCATTCGATATAGTCCCATAAGGGCTCATCGTCGCGCTGGTACAATTTTTGCAAATCTGAGGAATCTTTCTTTTATGGGTATGCTAGTGACAAATCATGTGTTGAATAGTTTGGCCATCTCTGTGATGGAACCAATGGAGTTCGGGGCTAGGCCTTGGCATCACTCCTGCGCAACACCTTTGAGGGTAGTGGGGAAAACTTTATGAAGGACCGAGTCTAAGATGGTCTGTAAGTGAATGGTCATTCTGAAGTTTTTGATGTGACTGAGAGGGTTGGTGATTCCATTGAAGGATTCGAGTGGTGGCATTTTGAACTTTAGGGGAAAGGGTTCATAAGGTGGTCCGTAAGGGGGCAGGCATTGCGTAGGCTAAAGTCAGTCTCATGGTTTCCTAGATTCATGTTGTTCACTATTTTGCGAACTCTCCCGTTAAAATCTACCTCCGCAATGCACCCAACAGCTTTTTCTGATCTCAAGAATGATTTAACCTCCCTGTCTTTTGGTTTATTTTTTTATTTTTTTCTGCTCAGCCCCTGGCTGATTTCATCCCTTCCAAACAGATTTCTCTTGCTCCTTGGAGTGTCTGACTTAGCCTCTGGGTCGGTGTGGTTTTGTTTATTCTTTCTTTGTCAGGTCCGCTTTCCTCATCTCCTTCTAGTTATTTTCCATTATTGGTGTTTTCCCTTCTTGTTTTCTTTTAGTTTTCGTGAAGTTCTTTAATTATGGAGTTGAGTTTTTGCAAGGAGGAGAAGATGGCTGCAGTGTCTACGAGCTGTTATGGAATGATTTGTGGGTCTTGGGTGGTTGTTTCGTCAAACAAGTTGAGGAGGTTTGATGGGGTAGGTTGGTTATCATTTCTCAAGGTTGAAGGGGTTGATATAGGGTTATAATGTTTAGATCTCTACTTTCTTCATTCTCCATTCCTTCTTCTATTTTGCGTTTATCGCACCGTGATGGCAAGTCATTGGAGACTGTCCAGGTGAGCTTGGTCTTGTAAGGCAACGAAGGGAGATGTTAGATGGTCATCGATAGTGCCACTTCGATGCTCAAGTTAGGGCGAGATTCACAGGAGAGAAGAAGGTAGAAAAGTTAAAGTGTTTAGGCTGACTTACCTCCTTCTGCTTTATTCACATTATTTATACAAATGTTATGGCTTGCTCACCAAGTTTCATTTGGTAGCCCGCTCCTTGAGTAAGCTACCTAGCAGGCTGGTGGTAGCATCTTTTTTCTTGTTCATGGCGTCATCCCAGACACGCCTTTTGAGTCATTTAATGCTAGTGAGGGTGTCTTTGATGGTCGTGTTTGGCATTCCTACCTAATCGAATATTGAGTTGTCTTGGTCTACGTGTTGAAGACCGGATTGTCTTTTATCTAGACTTGTTGATGGTCTCCAGGTCATTCAGTCGGTCGGTCGAGCTAGTTTAGTGGTTATTACAGTCTTCCTTATCATCAATGAGAAAATGTTGCAACAACAACTACCAATTTCTTTATTTTTTTAAGGGTATTCAATTTTATGGGTGTTTAATCAATTGATTTTATGGAATGGGTATGGATTTTATGGGTTTAATCAATTAATTTCTCAAGTTTAATAAATTCGTTTCATGAATTTATCAATCGATTTTATAATTCTATGAGGGATTATTGAAACCCAACTAGTAAATTTATTATTTTTTTTTTTGGAGATAGAAACATCAGGGGTGCACCAAGATATCCTAACTAGGCTAGCACCTCTTTAGCACCAACATCACTTGAATCTTTCAACCTTATTATTAAATAAAAAATAAAAGTATACAAATAAACACTAATAGCCAACATGGGCAAAAAACAACAAAGAGAATAACTAACAAAATATGAAAGTCTCTCTACCGATAGCATCATGGACCATAGCTTCATGAATTTCCTTAGGATATGAATCCCACCATTGGATAGAAGGAAGATGAATTTCAAGAACGGAAAGAAAATCTGCAATGCAATTTCCCTCTCTAAAAATATGGCTGACGTGAACATTGAGGACATCCATGTACTGTAAGCACTTCTCCCAATCTTGTCGAAGACGCCATGGAACAGCTGCACTTCGTTGATGAATTAAATGGACCACTAAAGAAGAATCACATTCTAACCAGAACTTAGCAAAAGGCATAGACATACCTTTTTTAATTATAATGTTAATCGCAGAAATTTCTGCTTCATAAGCATAAGAGGAACCAAGTGGTGCTATAAAAGAAGCAACAACACGTCCCTCAAAGTCGCGAAAAACAGCATCAGCGCCTGCAAGCCCGGAGAACCATGAGCCGCACCGTCGGTATTGATTTTAATCCACCCGATGGGAGGCTTCTTAACCATGGGACCGAAGGCAAAGTAAGAGCTTTTCTCAGATTACCAGAAATATGAAGTCTGCGAAGAATAATAAACTCATCCATTGTATTACTCATAGTACCCACTTTAAATATCTCTGTCTCTTTGATATCCTTGCAAACCAACCAAAGAGCATTAGAAATGGAGATAGCAGTGTCGCGATAAATCACTTGGTTCCTAGTAAACCAAATATGTCAGATCATAGCAAGAATTCCCGCACGCCATAAAGCAACCAGCTGGGTCGAAAACTTGTGAAACCAAACATACTTAAAAAAAGAAACAAAGTCTGGAAGCATAACCAAATGCACATTAAATAATTTACCTAAAGCATGCCATAAAGTAATTGAAAAACGACATTGAGTAAAAATATGATTGAAGGATTCTGAAGCCTCCTCACAAAAGTGACAGCGAGAAACAAGAATTAGACCTTTGTTGCTAAAAACATCATGCATAGGGAGAGCAAAATGGAGTGCTCGCCATGCCAGCAAAGTGGGAGCCGGGGGAAGATAATGGTGGCGCCAAAGCTCCCTTCCCCAAGCCACTTTAGAACGATGAGCACGAAAGAACTGGTAAAAATTTTTGCAAAACGTTAAACCATTATGATAGGGACGAAAAACAAATACGTCCTTACTTGAGTGCGAGAAAATAGCACTATCAATATCAACAGATATCAACAGGAAGGCCAGACGAAAATCTCTAGGAAGGTGCCAAGCATTATTAAAGTTGTTGAACCTTGAGGGGTAAAATAATCAATTTTTGATTGTCACAAATAATTAAGTAAAATTACATTTAATCTGTGTGTTGAATGTTTATATTCAGGTTTATTAATATTGCAAAGTCAAGTTCAAACTCAAGCAATGAAGAGACAAGTTGTTAATTTTTCTAAGACAGCAGGTCTGTCATGAGTGATGACAGATGCATCATAAGTGATGACTAGGCTGAAATCGAAGATCGAATTTTCCGTCAAAATCTAAAAGTCAAATGGGAAAAGTACATATAAGTACCCTGTGGTTTAGGCCGTTTTCATATAGAGTGTCGTGATTTTTTTCGTGACAAAGAGGTACCTGTGTTTTACACCGTTAGCAAATAGAGGATTTTTTCCCTAACACCGTTAGGTTTGCTGATGTGGCAGGGGCAAAGTTGTACTTTTACCTTTAATAGTCACAATTTTGACTTTGACTTAACCCTACCTTTAATAGTCATATGAAAATACTTATTTACCCTTATCATAATATACATTTTACAATTTTGTACCAAGTGTTATTTGTTTTTTTACACATTTTTTATATTTATTTTTTTACATATTTTTTATATTTATATTTATATAAATAAAAACTAATTAACAAATTTTTTAATAATTAATAAATTTAAAAGACATCAATAATTGATAATTTACCATTAGTCATTAAATTGATTTATAAGACATAAATAATTAATAATTAATAATTGATAAGTTACCCTTAATTGATTTAGAATTTGGACTAATCAACATGGATTTGATAATTCAGTGATTAAATTGAAAATTTTTTAAGAAAAAAATATCATGTAAGTCCTTTAAACTTCATCCCCTTCTCATCCATACCTTCTCCTTCACACAATCATCCACCACCACCACAAATCGCCACGCCACACCACCACCACCATCCCCGCTGCCCTCTGCTTGAAACTTCATCCCCTTCTCATCCATACCCTCTCTTTCACACACACACATATCATCCACATACGCACCACCACCATCGCTGCCCTCTCTCATCCACTTCGCTCCTATAATTTAAAATTTCTGGTCAGCGGCTTCTAATTCCATCTCCGTCGTTGTGACCACTTCTAACCCACTTCTCCTCCTATCAACACCACCATAGTCGAAGACGACCACCACCACCACTCTGCCATAACTCAACACCACCAACACCACTTCTCCTTCTAATGCCATCTCCATCTGCTACAAATCAACACCACCACCACCACCACCACTCTGCCATAACTCAACACCACCAACACCACAATCCCACAAATTTTCTTCAGCTTCGTCAACAACAAATCACCACCACCAACATATAACAACAAATCAACACCACCACCACCACAAATCAACAAATCAATAAATTTTCCTTGCATTTCTTGGCAGCAGCTCTGTCTCTATCTCGGTCTGGGTCTGCTACAAACGTCACCACCACTAGTACACTACCAATACTCTTGCAAGGTCTCACCTTTCCAGAAAAAACTGACGCCGAGTCACGAGCAATAGCGGTGGCGGCGGCGGCGGCGGAGGCGGCGTGGTCTTAGTTACTGAAAATGTTGCAGGAACACCAACGGACTTCAGCGCCCAAGGCGATGAGGGTCTCGATAAGGACGGCGGTCTGGATGGTCCTGTGAAGAGAACTGGTGATCTTAGCGCCTTTACAGGGCTGTGAGGGGCCAAATTTAGCATGGCAAGCCATCAAACCGGGCATTTCAACCTCAGCGAGCTCGATTTCGAGACGGCCTCTGCTGGTGACGGCCTAGTGCAGGAGTCGCAAGAAGAAGGGCCGGCAAGAGCTGTTTGCTAGAAGAAGCAGCAGCAGTAGATGAAGGGGATCCAAAAAAATTTTATTTTTTCCTTTCATTATTAATTATAAATGAGTTAAAATAAAAAAAATCTGGTAACTAATGGTAATTATTTATGTTTTTTAAATTATCAATTATTTATGTCTTTAAATTTATTAATTATTAAAACTTTGTTAATTAGTTTTTATTTATATAAAAATATAAATATCAATAATATGTAAAAAATAAACAAAAATATAAATTATAAATGAGTTAAAATCTAAAAAATATTAACTAATTAATAATTATCAATTATTGATGTCTTTTAAAGTTATTAATTATTAAAAATTTTGTTATTAGTTTTTCTTAATATAAATATAAATATAAAAAATATGTAAAAAAATAAATATAAATATAAATATAAAAAATGTGTAAAAAAATTGGTAAATATAAATAACACTTGGTACAAAATTGTAAAATTTATATTATGATAAGGGTAAATAAGTATTTTCATATGACTATTAAAGGTAGAGTCAAGTCAAAGTCAAAATTGTGACTATTAAAGGTGAAAGTTCAAATTTGTCCCTGCCACGTCAGCAAACCTAACGGTGTTAGGGAAAAAATCCTCTATTTGCTAACGGAGATAAGCTCAGGTACCTCTTTGTCACGAAAAAAACCACGGCCCTCTATCTGAAAACGGCCTAAACCACAGGGTACTTAAATGTACTTTTCCCTTTTTTTTTATCAAGGACCGAGTTACTAAGAAAATTCTTCTTCAAGGATTGAGTGATAGAGGATTATATGCTCTACATCTTATTATCAAATAAGCATTGGTTGTTGAAGGTCCCTCTCTTTAAGATTGGCATACTCAACTCAGGAATCCTCAACAATAGACTATATCTAAAATTATTCATCATTTCAGTTTATCATATTCCTAAAATTCCTTTTAACTATGTTCTTATTGTTATTTAGGAAAATTTTCCAAATTACCATTTGCGTTTATCACACATACTAGTAAATCACCTTTTGAAATCATTTATTTCGATGCTTGAGGCCCTGCTCCTATTTTATCCAATTAAGGTCATTAATATGTGGTGTTATTATATATTGATGATTTTACTCGATTTACTAAGGTTTATTTTCTAAAACATATTTATTCTTCTTTTCTATATTTCCAAGCTTTAATTCAATGAAAATTCAACAAGTTCATCAAATCATGCCATTCTGATTGGGGTGGTGAATACCAAAAATTCAATAAATACCTTTAATTAATATAAATTGTTCATAGAATTGCATGCCCATACACACATGAACAAAATGGCTTTGCTGAATGTAAAATTTGACATTTGATAGATACTGCTTTACTTTTCTTGCCTATGATCATGTTCCTTCTAAGTACCAGTCCTATTCCTTTCAAGTGGCCATAATGATAATTAATTCTTTACCATCATCAAACACCCACCATGCCTCACCATATTTCCTTCTCCATAACATTCACATGAAATACTTAGAATTTAGACCTTTTGGTTGTGCTATCTATCTACTCTTAAAACCATATAATCATAACTAACTTTCTAATCGTATGACTTAATGTGTTTATTTGGATCAAAATCCCACCCATGTTAGATACCTTTGTATTAATCCTACTACTTCCCATATATATATATAGCTAGACATGTTAAATTTATTGACTAAATTTTTCCATTCAAAGAGACTGTACAATCTAAAATTTTGGACTTAGACCAATCGGCAACATGGCTGTATATTTTTAGGAGTTATAATCCTTCATTGTTCATCCTATTCAGCAAGATAACCATATATTCTTATCTCATTCTAACTCCTCCTCCTTATCCCTTTCTTCCCTTTTTACTTCATTTACTCCTAAGAATTCTCCTCTCCACTCTCCTACACCATCCAAAACTCCATCCAAAAACTAATACTCTCCAACAACTCTATCTATAACATCAACCCAATCTCATCCCAACATCCTTAGTCAATCACAAATCTCCCTTATGCACCCATCCAATCAACCAAGTCTCAATATCATTACTGACCGCTCTAAATATAATCCATCAATAACTTCATCCTCCTCCTACCAACACCTAACTCGTACATATCTCATAACTCTTCGACCATAAATGATGTCCAAAAGATAAGTAAATACAACCATGATATATTCTTTCCTTTACAAGTGAACCCAAAACCTTTCTTTAAGCTAATTAACACCAAGAGTGGTGTGCTGCCATAACTCATGAGTTTAATGAACTACTTCACACTGACACATGGTTTCTTATTCCTCTTCCATCCAATAAATGGTTGTCTAAAATTGTAAGAAGGCTAGATGGGTCCATTGAATAGTATAAAGCTAGGTTAGTAGTAAAAGGTTACACCCATGAGAATGACATAAATTACATATAAACCTTTAGCCCTGTGGTAAAACCTATTATACGTTGCATTGTTATTGCATTAGCCATATCTAAAAAATGACCAGTTCACCAATTGGACATATTTAATGCATTCTTACATGTCTTCCTTACTAAATATATTTATATGGAACAATCGCAAGGCTTCATTGATCCTACTCATCCTGATTGTGTATGTCATAAAAGTCAATATATAGGCTAAATATAGATGCAAATTTAACCATCCAAAGCTAATACCTGTTTATTCTAAACATGCCAATGACTCTACATTATTTGTGCTTGTATATGTTAAAAATATTCTTATTACAATATCATCTTCTTCCATAGTATAGTAGTTCATACATCAGTTGAATTAAGACTTCCCTATCTGAGGTACTGGTCAACTTCACTACTTTCTTGGGATCGAAGCTAAATACACCACCAATGGCTTACTAATAACCCAATAAAAATTACATATTTGACTTACTATTGCATGACAAGATGGATAATTGTATACCATACTCTACACTAATGCCATCCTCTCCTCCTCTAACTAAAATTGGCGGCATCCTATTCCTAACTCTTATTCTATATCGACAATTACACTCATTCGACCTGGTATTGCTTTCTTTGTTAATAAACTCTGTCGATTTATGCATGCTCAAATGCAGGATCATTGGAAGGTAGTGAAAGGACTCCTTAAAATATCTATAATATACTATTATATATGGTCTATTATTCTCTTCCCACTCCACTACACAACTTCAATGTTTCTGGGACAGTGACTGGGATGGATGCCCATATGACTATTGATCAACGAATGATTGTGTTGTTTATCTTTGATGTAACTTAACTTCTTAGTCAGCAAAGAAACAACCTACTGTTGCAAGGTCATCTACAGAGAGTGAATACAAAGCTTTAGCTAATGCCATGACAAAAATCCTTTGGCTTTATTCATTACTCAGTGAATCGGGCTTTCTTCCTTCTCATCCAATTATTCTTTGGTATCTAATACTAGTACTATTTATTTGATAGGTAAACTTATTTTTATGCTAGAATAAACATATAAAACTTGATTATTATTTTATTAGAGAGAAAATTGCCAGTGAATTTGTTCAAGTTCAATTTATCTTTAATTCCGATCAGATTTCAAATATTTTCACAGAGCGTTTGGGTAGACAACTCTTTGAAAAACATCGAGATAAGCTTCGCCTTAGACCAGTGGCCAACTCAACTTGAGGGGACCTGTTAAAGCATATCACTTATTATATTGTTATTTTTCTTAATTTGTATAGATATATACATTGGTAGCAGTTTGATCAATTTTTAACCAAGTTAAGCTAAGTTTAACTCATACCACATGTCTAATTCTCCTTCTGCTCTCCTTTCTTCACCACTACCTCACCAATTCAATCTCTCGCTTTTCTTTATTTTTTTAAAATCACCCCTCAGCTTTCTAAATCTTCTACTTGCTGCCTTGGCTTTGAGCAATTTGATGCTTTGAGCAATTTGATCCTTAAGTTAACTTTATGCTTACTCAATAGTCTATCCAATTTTCAATTGTTACAATTAAATCATTAAGCCCATTTCTTGTTATTCTTATCTTTTTCCCCAAAAAATTTTGTTTTCCTCATTCTTCATTTTATTTCCATTCTTTTCAATGATGGTGAATTTCTCAAATTCCAGCCGCACCGTCAAATACATCCTTCGACCTATTCTAGCCCCTTTCTTGCTTTAAGGCATCGTGTGAGCATGCAAGGGCATGGGCATTACATTTAGTGTCTTAATTTTGAAATAATTTATTTTTATTTTTATTTATAAATTATATTTTAATTGAATGTTTATTTAAATTCGTAGACATTGTTGTTAGAGTCCGATATGAAATAATTTTTCAATACTTTCTATGTATGATATAAAAGAGATTTAAGATAATCTTAATTTTTTATTTTTTTTTATTTATTTACTATTATTGCTATGCATATTAAAAGTGTAAGCTTTTAGCTTCTTATTTTTTGAAATTATATAATTAATTTATTATTTTCAATTTAATTACAATTATATATATATATATATATATATATATATATATATTTATGATTTTATTATTAAAAATTAATATATCATATTAATTGATAGAGTACTAAAAATGCAAGTAAAATAAAATTTTGGAGGCGTTTGGTTTAACTTTTTGGGGTAGCTGATAGAGGTTTTTTCTCAATCAGCTACAATTTAGGTGTTTGGTAAAACACCAAAATCAGCATCTGATAGTTGATTTTATTCAAAACAACTGCTGATTTGAAAAGTTATATTTTGGAGCTTTTTCCAATCAGCTGATAGCTTATTTGTATTTTTTTAGACTATTTTACCCTTATTAAAAATAACTAATAACAAATAACTTCATTTAAATTAAAATTAAACGTACATAATTAATTTTTTTATAGTTCATAATTAAATAAATATTATTGTAAATTATAATTAAATAATTATTATATTTATACCTATAATCATTTTTAAAAATTCTACAATAATATTTATATTTTAAAATTTAGTTTTAAATAATTTAAATAAATATTTTTAATAATATATAAATTAAAGATAATAAATTAATATTTATTGATATATATATTTTTAAATAATTTGCATAACTAAAAAATATTATAAAAAGTATATGAAATTATATTTACAAATAAATTATACCCTTAATGGTCATTTGACATACAAACAGCAACAGCTAATAAAATTTTACCAAACACTT
>CATIWK010057956.1:0-20775 GCA_949634005.1 Mallotus japonicus | reverse complement strand
ACAGACCATTGTACTTCAAAATGTCCGTCATCTTGTTCAAAGCAATAATGCAGTAATTGTTGCATTGGACAATTCTGTATATGGGCTCTTCCCTGTTCCTCTTGGTGCACAGGTAATGCTTTGTATAATTAGAATTTGTATTGGTTCGGACCTGCTATTTAATTTGCATAAATAAGTGAGAAGTTCAAGAGTTTATTGTTCTAACAAATCCGATATTGCAATTCCTCATAATTTTCTACTGTCCTTACACTGTGGTGTTCTCTGTAATCTAGTTATGCTATTAGCTGTAACCTTAGTGTTCTAGCTTTAGACGAGGATGTTAATATTACATTGGTAATATAATTGAGGTCTGTTTCTTAATGTTCTAGCTTTATAAGAGAATATTCTCTTTACATACTGGAAATGTAATTGAGGACTGTTATTGATCTGCAGATTGTTCAGTTAACAGCATCTGGAAATTTTGAGGAAGCCTTGGCCTTGTGTAAGCTGCTTCCACCAGAAGATTCAAGCCTTCGAGCAGCAAAGGAGGGTTCAATTCATATAAGGTAATGTGTTTCCTTTTGAAATGATTGTTTAATACTGCTTTTTAGGTATTCTTTGTTTGTTTGTTTGTTTGTTTTTTTTTAAATTCTTTTTGGGACACAATTATTAAACCCCCTTGGAAATAATCGAGTTTTGGCCATTGAGCCCTTTTATTTTTATTTATTGGCATCAAACCCTCCAACTTCTATTTTAAATAATAAATCAAATTGAGGGGTATTTGTAATTTTTGTCAAATGTGTGACTGGTGTTGGCTTGTCATTTAAAAGTTTTCTGACTTGACAAAAATCAGCTGATGAGGAAAAAGAGATGTTGAGATCTGTAAACAAAAGGCCTAGCAGACAAGTCTTCATGCAATCAATTGGCTATAGGTCATACACTAAAAACAATCTTCTTTTGTTCTTTCTTTCACTTCAGTTTCTCTTGGTCCTGTGTTCTCAGGGCCTATATGTTCTTTCTTTTTGTTGGTTTGATTTCATTTTTTTTCTTTTTTTGTTCTTTTGAGTAAGTAGAGTTTGGGTTTGAGAATAATAGAAGAGATTGTGGTTTTATTGTTGTCGATTAAGCCTTGTATTTTGGGTCAATAAACAAGTAGTGGAAGTGGCCCATCTATTGAAACCTAGGTGCCTGTATTGTTTGGAGTATTTTTATCATTGTCGTTCTAGACTTTGTAACCCTTAGCTTTGTTGCTTTTCAACAATATTATACTTTTGTACTTGTCTTTTCATATGTTTGTGTTACATGGAGCTTTGTCAAAGAGCCCAAACATTATAAGAATGTCTACATGGTTAAAAGTAAAAGTTGGAGGCCTTAATCTGAGTAAATAATAGTAAGAGAACTCAACAGCGAAAACCTGAAAATTTCAGGGGAATTGTGAATAGCCAAGGACTGTATGCTGCATGCGAGTATAGGGATTGTACTTAATCCAACCTATCAATCAAAAAGCAGTTCTCTTCCTACTTTGCCATAGTGCATTATTTTTAAAACTTTTCTACCTAAGGGTGGTTTTTAATTCTTTATTTATTAATAGTGGGGTCCTGATATTATGAAAATGTTCAAAATTAGAGGTGGTGATGAACTAACATGCTGGCTGCCTAAGCATTTGTTAGGAATATTTGAGTTTGGGGATTTAAGTCCTAATTTTACAACTATTAAGTTATTCAAATCAGTCAAATCATAGTAGGAATATTTTCCTACAATAATAATTGTATAAGATTATAAAATAATATTTTCCTTTTTTAGTTTATCTTCTTTTATAGTTGACTAGGGAATATTTTATAGTTTATTTCCTTCTTCTAGTTGACTAAGGAATACAAATCCTAGTTGACAAAGTCTTAGGACTATATATATATATATATATATATATATAATGCTTTTGGGTTATTTTCTTCAAGCAATAGAATTTATTTCAAAAGCCTTTCGCCTTACTGGAGGTTGATCCCCTCGAAGTGATTGAATCCTTACCTTATTCTTGAAGTACGGATTACAATATCCATTGTTAGACCATATTTATCTCTGGTACTATTAGTCAGAAAGAAGGATGGATCTTAGCGAATATATGTAGATTGTCGAGCATTGAATAAAATTAATTAGTGGATGAACTAGGAGGGGTAGCTCTTTACTAAATTGGATTTATGATTTGGCTACCACGAAATTCGAGTACATGAAGGTGATATTTAGAAAACTGCTTTTAGAACATATGACGGTCATTATGAGTTCTTGATTATGCTTTTTGGATTAACTAATGCACTGTCTACTTTCTAGAGTCTAATAAATGTTGTCTTTCTAGTTCATCTTTGTAAGTTTTAATTTTCTTTGATGATATTTTGGTATGTAGCCTATCCTTTGAAAGCTATTTGTTACATTTGAGTTGTTTTCACCCTTTTTCATGAGCCTCGTCTTTTTGTCAAGAAATCAAAATGTTCTTGGCCATGTTGTTTCTCGAGAAGGGTTTGTAGTTGATCCTTCCAAAATCCAAGCAATGAAAGATTAGCCACTTTCATAATCAATTAAGGCCTTATGTGGATTATTGGGACTTATTGGTTATTATCAAAAACCGGTGCTCCTTTGACGTCATAACTTAAAAAAGATTCATTTAAGTGGAATGAAGAAGCTACTCATGCCTTTAATTCCCTCAAGCATGCAATGACCACTACATCAGTTCTTGTTTTGCTAGACTTTAAGAAGATATTTGTAATTGAATTTGATGCTTTAGGAGTAGGTATTGGAGTAGTATTAATTTGAGGTGGAACTCTTCCAATTTCATATAAGGCTATTTGTTTATGATAAAGAGATGTTTGTTGTTGTTGTTCATGCATTTGCTAAATGGAGGCCTTATTTAATTGGTTGACATTCCAAATATGCACGGATCAGAAAAGTTGAAATATTTTATTGAGCAAAGAATTTCTTCTTTAGAGCAGCAATAATTAATTAATATTATTAATTTAATATATTAATATTAAATAAAAATTAATATTAATATTAAATAGAAATAATTAATATTAAAATTAATATTAGATAGAAATAAAAATTTATTAAATATAAATATAAGTAAAAATTATAAATAATAAATATATATAATATAAATATATATAATATAATTATAATATTATATATTATAATATAAATATAAATATAATTATAATATAATATAAATATAAATTCAGAGATCATTTCGATTCCATTAGTAATGAGGATTCAGAATATCACACATTGATCAATCAAAGAAAGATTCAACAACTAAAAGAAAGATCGATTCTTTGGGATCCTTCGTTTCTTTAAAAGGAACGAATAAAGATAGAATTAGATCGATTCCCTAAATGCTTTTCTGGATATTCCTCAATGTCCTGGCTATTCATGAAAGGTGAGAAGGAGATGAATAATCATCTGCTTCCGAAAGAAATCGGAGAATTTCTTGGGAATCCTACAAGATCCATTCGTTCTTTTGTCTCTGACAGATCGTCAGAACTTCATATGGGTTCGAATCCTACTGAGAGGTCGACTAGAGATCAGAAATTGTTGAAGAAAGAACAATATGTTTCTTTTGTCCCCTCCAGACGATCGGAAAATAAAGAAATAGTTAATATATTCAAGATAATCACGTATTTACAAAATACCGTATCAATTCATCCTATTTCATCAGATCCGGGATGTGATATGGTTCTGAAGGATGAATGCCAATTTCTTGGATGAATGCCAATTTCTTGTTCTATCAAGACAAAGGGGTTGGTATTGCTCCTTTTTTTTTTTTATTTATATAATTATATATACAATTTTTATTTGTTTTAATTTGGATTTGAATTTTATTTATTTTTGTTTATTTTAGGGTTAGGGCTATACGGACTCGAATCGTAGACTTTCTCGATAAAACATATCAAACTGATTATTATCAAAATGATTCGGTAAAACAGACCTTCCCATCATTTGCCCATTGTCCGCCTATAAATTCTGCAAGAATTTTAGGGTGCTTGTAAGGGTTTGAAATTCTTGTAATAGCAATATTGAGTTTTCAGTTCCGGATGCCTTATATATTTATTTATATATATTTATATATTTAATTATATTTAAGTTTTTTATTTATATATTTATATTATATTATTTATTTATATTTATTATATTTATTTATATTTAATATTTTTATTTATATATATTATATTATTTATATATTTATATTATAGTTATATTTATATTATATTATATTATAATTATAATATATAATATTATAATTATATTATATATATTTATTATTTATATTTATATTAATATTATATTGAAAAGAATATTTATATTATATAAAAAATGGACAATCAAACCCATTTCTAATATAATTAGAATAAAAAAACTATTATAAATGAATCTAGTACAAATAAAAAATGTAATAAAAATGAAAATATATCGAATTCTATTTTATATAATAATTATATAATTATAATAATAAATAAATTCCATTTATATAATAAAATAATAAATTAATTTTATATAATAGAATTATATAAATTATATAAATTATATAAAATTATATATAATAGAAATAGAATTATATAATTATATAATTATATAAAATTATTGAATGGTGATGTGGGTGGAGGTTTCCAAGGAATACAATTAACCTCCGGTTTTTTTCAGATTTGGAGAGCATCTGGAATAACTAGTGAATTACAACTGTATTGTGCCACAATTGGTGCATTGGTCTTTGCAGCCCTTATGCTTTTTGCTGGTTGGTTCCATTATCACAAGGTTGCTCCAAAATTGGCTTGGTTCCAAGATGTAGAATTTATGTTGAATCACCATTTAGCGGGGCTACTAGGACTTGGGTCCCTTTCTTGGGCAGGGCATCAAGTACATGTCTCTTTACCAATTAACCAATTTCTAAACGCTAGAGTGGATCCTAAAGAAATCCCACTTCCTCATGAATTTATCTTGAATCAGGATTGTTTGGCTCAACTTTATCTATAAAAAGGGAAGTGATAAATTGGTTACAAATGCTGTTTCTTGCCTCCCAGAACAAGCTCAGTTAGTAGCCATTCCAATTCCTACTTGCAAAATGTTGGAACTTATTAGGAATGAGTTGTGCAATGATTCTAAAATTCAAGATATCGTTAAACAACTAGAAGACCCAACTTATTCTTAACTACAGTTGGGATTCTATTGACTTATGCTACAAAAATAGAATTGATTTGGCATTGAATTCTTTTTACTAAAGTATTCAAGAGTTTAATTTTTCACCATCTTCAAGTCATTTTGGATTCCTTTGTTCATATAAACATAT
Source organism: Mallotus japonicus (assembly GCA_949634005.1). NCBI lineage: Eukaryota > Viridiplantae > Streptophyta > Magnoliopsida > Malpighiales > Euphorbiaceae > Mallotus > Mallotus japonicus. Next base: position 15,467 of record CATIWK010057956.1, on the reverse strand, counting down.
CTATCAACGTTTTTACTGGAAGTGAATGAAAAGTTTGTTTCTGAATGTGATGTTTGCCATCTCCCTATTCTTGAAGATGCTTGGATCAATATATCAATGGGTTTATTGATGGCCTTCCACCATCACAAGGTAAAACCACAATCTTTGTGGTTGTGGATGGTCTTACAAAATATGCTCATTTTTGTGTTTTACGACATCCATATACTGCTGCAAGTGTTGCTTGTCCCTTTGCTTGGAATGTCGTAAAAAACCATGTGAAATTCCACTCTATTGTTATTGATCGGGATAAAGTTTTCACCAATTCTTTATGGGAAGAGGTTTTTTTGCCTATTTTGGAAATGCGAATGAACTTCATATTTGAAATATATAAAGAGTTCAAGCAGCATATAAATAGTGTAGATTGAGCCTTAACACAAGCCAATTGGTTTTTGTTATATGGGCTCAATCTCATTTATGTATTCACTAGAACAGCTGTGGGCCAACACTCTCTATGCCCATGGGGAGTGTTGGAGATGTGAATGAATCCCACATCTAATCTAAAGTATATGAAGAGTTAAAGTGACATATAAATGATGTAGACTAAGCCTTAACACAATACAATTGATTTTTTATTATATGCGTTTAATCCTATTTATGTGTTCACTAGAGCAGGTGTGGGTGTGGGCCAACACTCTCTAAATCCAAAGAGTTTCTATAGCCTATGAGGTACCCAATTGAATATGAGACTGCTTATCGTCCCTAAGCAGATGGACAAAATGAAGTGGTGAATCAATGTCTAGAGAACTTCCTTTGATGCTTTACCAGTGGTCAACCAAAAGAGGGGGTGAAATTGCTTCCTTGGGTAGAATTGTGGTACAATTCCACTTATCATTCTTCTACTAAAATGACTCCTTTTGAAGCAGTTTATGGTCAACCTCCCATGTTTGCTGAATATATCCTGAATTCTTTGAAGCTTGACCAAGTGGACAAGGAATTATTCGATAGGGATCGGCTAATACAACTTTTAAAGGGTAGTTTTGTGGCTACACAAGCTCGTATGAAGCAGCAAGCTGATAAACATCATAATGAATGAGAATTTGAGTGGGTGAGTGGGTTTTTCTTCGTCTTCAGCCTTATAAGTGCAATTATGTTAAGGTTCGGTCCTTCATGAAGTTATCTCCTTGCTTTTTTTGGGCCTTACAAGGCGTTGGAACATATCGGCCCAGTTGCTTACCGTTTGGACTTGCCCCACTTCTAAAATACATTTAATGTTTCATGCTTTCTGTCTTAAGAAAAGTTGGGTGATTATGATGTGATGCAACATCATTTGCTAGATATATTTTTTTTCCAATAGTGAAATCTAAACCCCTGCCTAAGGGTATACTTGATCAACATGTTACTCAGCACAAATGTCCTATCACTAAATGTTTAGTGGACTATTTTTTTCAAGCAGTAGAATTTAGTTCAAAGCCTTTGGCCTCATTGGAGGTTGATCCCCTTGAGGTGATCAAACCTTTACTTTATTCTTAGTTCTCTTTTTTCAATTTCTTTTGATGAAACTCTAAGGTTCCATCAGCATTTTGTTGGACTTGTTGAGCATGAAATGTGGTCTTTGTTTATAAGTGTTGAGCAAAGACCTTGAACTGTTGAAATTTCATTTGCAATTGCTATGCAGTTCACGGGTTCTGAGGGAGGAGAAGATAAGTGAATTTGATTTAGTTGGATGTTGTGTTATAGTAAACCACATAACTTTTTGGTTAATACATATGTATTTTGTGTATATGCTTTACCCTTATTGTTTTCTTTTGGTTGTGATTCTTTACATTTCTAAATGCTTTTGGATTGAATAAGTTTCTTTTTTGCAGATATGCTCACTATCTTTTTGATAATGGGAGCTATGAGGAAGCCATGGAGCAGTTTTTAGCATCCCAAGTGGATATCACCTACGTGCTTTCTCTCTATCCATCCATTGTTCTTCCCAAAACATCTATGGTTCCTGAACCAGAAAAGCTAATGGATATTCCTTCAGATGTTCCATATCTCTCAAGAGGTTCATCTGGAGTTTCAGATGATATGGAATCCTTACCTCCACTACAGTCGAATGAATTTGATGAGCATGCTGCCCTTGAATCCAAGAAAATGAGCCACAACACCCTCATGGCTCTCATTAAGTTCTTGCAGAAAAAGAGATACAATATAATTGAGAAGGCCACTGCTGAGGGAACAGAAGAAGTTGTTTTAGATGCTGTTGGGGATAGTTTTGGACCTTATGACTCTAGTAGATTTAGAAAATCCAACAAGGTAGAGAACTCTTTTTTCCTCCATGTTTCAGGTATTAAAAGAAATTCCTTTAATATTATGTTTTATGTGTTCTACCAAACACACATATAGAAAAGAGTGTATAGTGTTTCTAAACAGCCTCTGTCTGTCTTTGCTCATGTTTGCTGCTGGGGAAAATAGAGCCTGAAGGTATTGTTAAGTGTTTTTAAATTTGAAACAGAGATCAAATTCCAACATTATAAATCTTGTGCTGTTAGGAGTTGTAAGAAGTGTGTTTCTACTAGATACGAATAACATTTATCTGTTACATTACATTTGTTGTTCCCAATACTGAAAATCTTCTTATCACACACTTGGTGCAATATTGTGCATTTATTTAGCTGAAACTTGAAACTTCCAACATTGAGAAATATGCATATTAGAATGAAATATATCTATTGAGGATATCTACTTTCTTATAATGACTTTCTGCTCTCTTGGTTACCTAGGGGCAAGGCAATATTTCCATTAACTCAGGAGCTAGAGAAATGGCAGCAATACTGGATACAGCATTACTTCAAGCTCTTCTTCTTACTGGACAGTCTTCTACAGCCTTAGAATTACTCAAAGGTATTAACTATTGTGACGTAAAGATATGTGAGGAGATTCTTCAGAAACAGAATCATCATGCTGCCTTATTGGAACTTTATAAATGCAACTCCATGCACCGTGAAGCTCTTAAGCTTTTGCATCAATTAGTTGAAGAGTCAAAAACCCAAGCTGAGCTTACCTCAAAGTTTAAGCCTGAATCAATTATAGATTATCTCAAGGTAAGCTTTCTCATTTGGTCAGACACCATTTTTTCTATACTTTGTATTTATTATAAAAAAGTTAGCAAGACAATAGAACAGAAGCATTGATGCGAGCCCACTAGACTACCTGCTCTAGGAACCCGTTCAACATGAACCCAAACCCACGCTCTCAAGGAAAGTTCAAATCAAGTTCCAATTTCAGACATAGAGAACCTTAACCTCAAGTTTAGTTAGTCCAAACAACCAAAGTTATATCAAAACTTTGACCTTTTGAACAATAACAAACAAGCAACAAAAGTTATTAAGAGGACGCCACAAATATACAGTTTGATAAGAACACATGGTTAACCAAGTAACCAAAGAGAATCCTCTCTAAATTTTATTACTCATCCATGGTTGCACACCTTTAAGTTACATAAAATAAGACCTTTATATAGGCTTAAAGAAACCCTAAATAAAAACCTAATTAATATCCTAACTAAACAAGAAAACATGATCCTTCTTAAATAAGAAAATATAATCCTACTTAAATAAGAAAATATAATCCTACTTAAATTCTTATTTACATTGGCAGCAACTTGTAATGCACTTTTAGCTAGAATAAATGCCAAATTGAATCAAGCCCAAAACATAAAAGTTGTAGCCCTTGATGTTAGCTTTAAGCAGCATCTTGAATCGCTCCATTTGGATCTATATTGAGTGAGATACGGCCAATTTACTGATTTATGTTTAGTCTGCCCAGTTCTGTACACGGCCTGATAATCTTTCATAATTTTAGCCCATGAAGACGATCGAATTAACTCCAACTTTCTTCATCAAAGTTGTAGCTCTCTGTCTTAACTTACCATAGCATTTTGAATTGCCTCAATCCGAGTTTTGTAGAGTGAGTTATAGCTAAAATACTGAAGCATGCTGCACAAAAATAAGAATTTATGCGAATTGATATTGTTTTGAATGAAAGTTGACTTACCTTGAAATCTTCCTCTTTGGAACCTAGAATCATATCAAACATAGATTGATCTCTCATTCTAGAATTTAGAAGTAGATGGCGCTTTTTAGCTGTTCAGTCTGTCACCATCTATATGTAGTTAGTATAGGTATGCCACCATTTAACTTTATAAGCATTTTGCTAGTTAGATTCATGTTATTTAACTTCAAAATTGCCAGTTGGAATATGTTCCCTCAGCATTTAGGCAGTCATGAGGACATCTTCCTAAGTTTTAATGTAGTTTCCAAACATTCATGTAATCAACTTTTTTCTTTTTTTTTTTTTAAATATCTTTATACAAGAGCTGTGGTCAGAATACTTGATATTTTGCTCACAATGAAAGGGGGTTTTCAAGGCATCTTGGCCTAAACTGATGGATTATATCTTGAATTGGTTGGCTTTGCTACCAGCATATTGATGCATTTTCTTGTGCAGCCTCTTTGCGGGACAGACCCCATGCTCGTCTTGGAGTTCTCAATGCTTGTTCTAGAAAGCTGCCCAACTCAAACTATTGAGCTGTTTTTGTCTGGGAATATTTCTGCAGACTTGGTCAATTCTTATTTGAAGCAACATGCTCCAAGCATGCAGGGGAGATATTTAGAACTTATGCTTGCAATGAATGAAAATGGGATCTCTGGAAACTTGCAGAATGAAATGGTAAGGAACTCTTGCTTTGCTTTTCATATCATATTATTCCATAATCTAAAGTGACTTGGCAAAACAGATAGTGCTGCTGAACATATTTAATCATTATACAGCTGCCATTAAATTTAATAAGTGATGGCATTAGCAAATTTATTTGTTGTGGTAGGTACAAATCTATCTTTCGGAAGTACTTGATTGGCATGCAGACCTGAGTGCTCAACAGAAATGGGATGAAAAGGATTATTCCCCAAAAAGGAAGAAATTATTGTCTGCATTAGAAAGTATATCAGGGTATAATCCTGAGGCTTTATTGAAACGTCTTCCAACAGATGCATTATATGAAGAGCGTGCAATATTACTAGGGAAAATGAACCTTCATGAGCTTGCCTTGTCTCTTTATGTTCATAAGGTTTGTCCTGGTCTAAATCTATCTGCTTAGGTGAGATGGTCAAAAAATGACATGACTATGAATCAGCATTATCTCTGTCATCTCATTATGTTCATAAAGTATATATTGGTGTAAATCGATCTGTTTAAATAACACGGTTAATGAGTGATTGCACTCACAATGGAACATTATATAAAGCTAAAAGCCATTCATATGGGAACTTAAAGCCACCCTAGGTGATTTTGAGATATAATGGCCTTTAGTTCCTTAATGAAAAGTGCTACCAGGAGATTCCTTCCATTTTGTGATTAATTCTGTCTTAATTATCTATTTATTTGTTCATTATTTTCCCTCTTGTCTTCATGAATTGAAAAAGGTTTTTTTGAATTTACCAGCTTCATGTCCCTGAACTGGCATTGTCCTATTGCGATCGGGTTTATGAATATGCTGTTAATCAAGTATCTGCAAAATCTTCTGCCAATATATACCTAACACTTCTGCAAATTTATCTGAATCCTCGCAAGACAATCAATAACTTCGAAAAGAGAATTACAAACATAGTATCCTCTCAGAATACAAATATTTCTAGGGTCAGCTCTGGGACTTCATACAAAGCTAAAGGAGGTCGTGGAGCTAAGAAAATTGCTGCAATAGAGGGTGCAGAGGACATGCGTGCAAGTCTTGGTAGCACTGACAGTGGCAGGAGTGATGGTGATGCAGATGAATTTGGTGAGGAAGGAGGTGCTGTGATTATGCTTGATGAGGTACTTGACCTTTTGAGCAGAAGGTGGGACAGAATCAATGGTGCTCAGGCCCTCAAACTTTTGCCGAAGGAAACAAAATTGCAGGTATTTAGCCTACAACTATTAGGCTAATAGATTTGGACCACACCAGATAGGGCTTCTATGGGGGCTTAATCCGATTGTTGTATTATGATTATTCTGCCTTTGCCCCAACTAGTCAAGTAATTTCTGATAGTGGCATCAGAATATGTATTTACTGTTTGGCTCTATTCACTATATTCTGATGGTATGCTCTGCCTTTATTTCTGTAGAATTTGCTTCCTTTTCTTGGACCTCTTGTGAGAAAATCCAGTGAAGCATACAGGAATCTCTCAGTCATCAAGAGCTTGAGGCAGAGTGAGAACTTGCAGGTATCCACTTTGTACTTTGTAATCGGCGTTAACTTCATTGGGAAAGAAAAAAATTCTTACAAGATATCCTGCAACATCTTAGGATTAATTTATGAAAGCTTTAAATTGGTATGAGAATTTATTTCTAATGTATATATGGTTGAGTTGTGTCATTTTATTTTTATTGTTCGTCTTCTATCATTGGTTCCAAATTTATATTGGGGTCATGCTTTGACTGTGTGAGTGTCTACTTCTTTGGCCTGGAAAAGCATGTGTTTTCCCACTATTCTTCGTGTATTACATCCATTTCTGATTTAATAACAAATAGTGGAATGGGCCATATGATGGCCATAGAGGCTTCATTTTACAGTACAAATGGAGGGCTGGCTGTTTCTTGCACAATGGAGACAGCCCCTACATGTTTTTCATGCAAGTGATGTGGGAGTCAGTTCCAGGCTGCTTCCTTATAATTTGCTCTTTGTTGCTTAATCTGGTCTTTTTTTTAAAAAAAAATGGAGGGCTGGCTGTTCCTTGCACAATGGAGACAGCCCCTATATGTTTTTCATGCAAACTGATGTGGGAGTCAGTTCCAGGCTGCTTCCTTATAATTTTTCTCTTTCTTGCTTAATCTGGTCCTTTTTTTTTTTTTACTATCTTTGTTAAAACTGTCTTTCAGACGGGAGCTACAATTGTAAATTTCTACTATATTCTGTGATGTTGAACCAAATTTTATTGAAAATTGCCAACAGATCATGCTCATTCATAAGCAGATGGAAACAAGCTTTAATGAGCTTGTTCGTACTAGTTTATTTACAGTCTAAAGCATAATAAGCCCAGTTGCAGCAAATCTATAGAACAATTCTTTTTCTGCATAAAATATCTTTTTTTTCTTGTTTAAATCTTAATTTATCACTTTTAGCTTTTTCAGATTATGTTATTCAATTTGCTTCTAGTGTTTGTAGAAATGCATGCTTTGTACAACTGTCTACTACTCAATTTCTAAATAAAGGGTCATGTGAAACAGGTGAAAGATGAGTTGTACAACCAAAGGAAAACAGTTGTGAAGATAACCAGTGATAGTATGTGCTCCCTTTGTAACAAGAAAATTGGAACAAGTGTTTTTGCTGTTTATCCCAATGGGAAAACGCTAGTGCACTTTGTTTGCTTTAAGGACTCTCAAAGCATGAAAGCTGTGAAGGGCTCACCACTGAGAAAGCGATGAGTTCGAATGTTCACAAGACGGAAATGGCAGTTTTTCCATCCAGAAGTTTTAAGCTACGAAGATGTTTGCTATGGCTTATGTGTGATCCTTACGAGGAAGAAACCTGCTTGTCTGTTGTCACCTGGCTGTGTTCCCCAACTCTGCTAGTTGAAAATTGTAGTTGCTGCCGTTACAAGATGATGGCTTGGAATGGCAGCGGTTTCTCATCCAGACAAGAGTCACTTTTTATCGGTTTGTAGATAACTATAGATGCAAGGCTTGCTTTCGGAAAGGCTTGAGATTCATTTTGGTTTGAGTGCCTAGGGTGTTCAAAGGTTGTCTCGAATTTGTCTCTGTTGTAAAATTGTTCAAGAAAAGTATTTCAAATCCTAGAAATCTTAGGTATATATATATATATATATATATGAAAATTAATAGTCTAATTTGTTAAAATAAATAAATAAATAACAGTCTAACTGTTGTTGTGGTAGTTATAGTTAGTAATAAGTGTTAGTTTTGAAATAGTGTTGTAATTGTTTCTGGAAGATTCATGAAAAATAATAAAATAAAAGACATGGATTTTTTTCCTTGAAAAAAAAAAAGATACATTCAATCAATGATAATTTGGTCAAAAAAAAAAAAAAATCAGTGATAATTGTTACTTTGCCGGTTTAGTGATAAGTGTTAGTCTTGAAATAGTATTGTAATTGTTTCGGAAAAGTCAGTGAAAAGAATGAAATAAAAGACATGAATTTTTTTTTTTTTATAATTTTTTTCCTTGAACAAAAAAGAAAGAAACATTCAATTGATGATGATTGTTACTTTCCGAGCACTCCAACAGGCGATGTTTGGCATTTTTTAGCAAAACGGTAAACCACAACTCCAGTCCTAGAACCATCACACGGTTTATCGACGTGAATAACCTCAACCTGGAACACTTTCTTAGCTCTTTTGAAAAAAACCGAATCTTTCTTCCACCTCCTCAAATGAGCCATAACAAACGCTACCTTTTTCTCTCCGCCGCCCATTAGCAAACGCAGCGTATACAGCAGAGGTTCGAAAAGATTATCATAATAAACCACATCAGATGCCAATATGACATCAAAATCCACCCCTATTGAGTCCACGTCACTATCACCTTCCTCTCCCCACCTGAGAGCCGCCACGTTGACAGTGCCGCCGCCAAGAGCCACCGTATCAGCATTGGTGTCCACGTTGAATTGAAGGTTAGGGATGACATGAGGTAGGTCAGTAACTGTGACATTAGCACCAAGCGTCACTGCGGCTGCTATTCCAACAAGGCCAGTGCCAGAGCCGAGCTCGAGGATATTGAGTTTGAGGTTCGATGATAAGGAATGAAAAATTGGGGAGAGTGGACCGGTGGTAGGATTACAGCGGTGGTTGTCAAGGAGATTGAAAAGAGTGGTAGCTGCAGGCCACAGCTGGAAAGAGAGGCCTTGAGATCGGAGTTCCCTGATCACTATCATTGAATTGACGGAAAGGATACAATGGTGTTGACTGGCTGCGCCATCTTGTAGACAATGCGGAGTGGTTGAGTTGCGTGATTCCATTTGGTAATCTGGTAAAAGAATATTGATGGGATCTATTGCTTCTTCGTCATCTTGTTGCTGCTGAGGAGTTGTCATCAGCGGTCAACGCCGCGCAGCTTTCGTTTTTATTGTAATACGCAAATGGTTGCTGTGCAAATTAGGGCTTTGGAAGATGATACATGGCGCGGGGGACATTTTTAATTCATGTGGGTCCCATAAGACTAAAATGTATTTGTAAACGAATAAAAATACATAAAAAGGTAAGCATATGTTTTTGCTTTTTTTTTCTTTATACCCTACTCTGTTTTGATCATAGTGATGATTATTATCATCAGTTTCCCTGTTTTCTTCACAATTCTGAAACAAATGTTGTTTCCAATTTTTTATTTTTTATTATTATTATTATTTTTTTGCCAAAAATCTGATGTGGGTTCTTTTCCATCCTCTTGAATTTTTAACTTTTAGTTGCCAAAAATCCTGACGAAACAGAAGTGCACTTATTCTCTCAATGTTTTCTTGCTGTGTCTGTTTGGAAAAATGCTGGTCTGCAATGTTCAGATATCGATGTTGTTGTTTTTAAAAACTGGTTCAGTGCTATAACATATAAATATAATGGTGATGTTCTTGACAGGTTTTGTGTTCTGCTGTGGAGCTTATGGAAATGTAGAAATGATCTTTTGTGGAGGGATGCTAGAATGTCGAGTGAGCAAGTTGTTACCCTGGTCATGAATTTCTTAAGTCAGTGGAAAAATGCACAGTTCCATCAATTCAACCTGAACCATCGAACAAGCTCCTCTTTTTGTCCCCGTTGGCAGAAACAAGAACGAGGTTATATCAAGTGCAATGTAGATGCTGCACTCTTTGATAACTGTTGTGGTTTAGCTTGTGTCCTGCGTGATACTAATGGTCACTTCATCTCAGAAAAACTCTCTGTATCTACTCCGCAGGATAACCCCAAGCTTGCAGAAGCTCTTGCAGTTAGGGAGGCTCTCAGCTGGCTACGTGAACAAGGCTTGGACAGTGTGATTGTGGAATCGGACGCTCTAAGTATGGTTAATGATATAACCAACCATGATCATGATGCATCGGCAGTGGGATTAATAACATCAGATTGCAGGGATCTTCTCCAAACTTTCCAGAATGTTAAGCTGATTTTCACTAAAAGAACAGCCGATCAGGCAGCCCGCTGTATAGCTAAAGCTGCTAGATTTGCTTCTAAAAGTTGTGTATGGGATTTTCTGCTTGATGTACTTGCTTCAGATGCTATGTTTCAATGAATTCTATTTTTCTTTGCGTTCAAAAAAAAAAAAACTGGTGATGATGGTAAGATTCTTTTTATGCAGACTTATATAGTGTATTTGGGATCACATTCACATGGTCCAGATGCTCAGCTATCTGCTTACAAGCAAGTAGAAAATTCTCACTTTGAATTGCTTAATTCATCGTCCACAAGGTATATGCATATTTTCTTTGTTTTGTTGTTGTAATATCATAATTAACAGTATATTTATTCATGGAAGTGTTTCTTTGCAGCAAGGAGAAGGCAGGGAACAAAATCTTATACACTAAACATATCAATGGCTTTGCAGTTTTGAAGAGTAGGAAGCAAAGGAACTTGCAAGTAAGAAATTAGATTTTTCATGCACTATAAACACAATTATTACATCATTTCTTTTTTTCTTTGCTCTTTTTCTTCTTTGCATATAAATGAAGAATTTGCATGAACTCTATACCAATGCAGAGCATCCAGGTGTGGTATCCGTGTTCTCAATAAGGCAAGAAAGTTGCATACAACACATTCATGGAGTTTTCTTGGATTAGAAAAAAACGGTTTAATTTCTGCTGACTCTCTTTGGACCAAGGCAAAATTTGGTAAAGATGTAATTATTGGTAATCTTGATACTGGTAAGTGTTATTATCTCTTGAGTTTTTTAAAAAATTTTCTTTATTTTTTGTTCTTGAAATATTCAAAAATTAATTTTAATCATTTAAAATTTTGTTTTTCAAACAATGATTGGAATATTATTATAATAATTATTTATTATTTGTATAAGTTTTGGTAGATTTGATTTTAAGAATTTGTGAGCTCAATCATGGACAAACCACAGGCACGCTTACGTAAATTAGAGTGGTTAAACAAGTCCTCGAGGATGAAGAATGGTATATGATTTTCAAGCAGTATCAAGTCATACTCAGATAGTTAATAAGTTGTGGTTTTTTAAATAGACAATCACTGCTGCTTTTGCAGGTGTGCGAAACGGCTTTTCAGCAAGAACATAATGATGAAGGTGGCATCTATCAGAATCATCTTCACAAATTTTTCTCTGTCGAGTTCAACGGTTTCTGCTTAACAATCACAGAGTCTTGTGTTACTGTTATTTAACATGCATGAAACCATTTGATTGGAGGAAAAAAATATTCCCGCAAATACATAACCAAACAAAAAATGCCAGAAAGAGTCTGCGATGTGTGCATTAGAGGCCAATTTGACGGTCAAAATCTTAAAGAGGCATAGGCACCCTAAAGAGGACAAAACACATTCCCGTGGTCTGAACCTTGCGGTAATTCGTTCAGAAAAGCACATTGATCCCTGCTGCTGGGCGCTGATCGACAAGCTAATTGGATGACCTGTCGATGATCTCTCAGTTGTGAAATCCATGAAAAAAAAATAAAGATAATGATTTATGCAGTCAATAACTGTATGAATAGTAGTATCAATGGAGAGTAAAATTATTTTACACTTCTATTTAGGATAACGTTCTGTATCGCGTATAGCGACCGTAACAGTGCCGTCGTTGCCCGCGATTTTACTGAAAACCCCCCTCCCTAAGGTAGATGGCCCCCTTGTATTGGGGGTAAAAAAGGTAATTTATTATTTTTTTGTCTTTAAGTGGGCCGTGACACACTGTTTATGTTGCTACCCGCGACACCAATCACGACTCTTCTATTTTCATGCTTTTTCTATATGAGGTATATATGTAATTTTAATTAAAAAATTTTTCTTTTTTTTGAAAAAAAAAAAAGGAAATCTTTTTGTATCCATTAATATAGTATAGTGACATCTATTGTTGTAAAAAAAAAAAAATATTACATATAACAGCTTCAGATTCAGGTAAAAGCTTCAGGTTCTACTTGTACATTATTGTTACTATTCTTATTATTAACTGACTAAAGGATGCAATAAGCATCATAACACAATGTCTTGAAGAAATGAAACCAAGAGAAAGTGAAGTAACGTTAACAGAAGAATGGTTTTGCATAGCTTAAATAGGAAAAAATCACTAACGATAAAGTTGAGGGAATTTAAAGTGAGCAATCAAGAACATAGAATTATCATTTAAAAAAAAAAAACATAGAATTATTCTATTTTTCATTCCATTCATATGTAGACGAAAAAAAGAAAAGCAGCACTAAAGGGAACAAAGCAATCAAAGAAAGGAAGGAAATGAGGAAAAAAATTTGAATTTTACGAGACTAACTAGACAATAATCAGAACCATCACCATCACCAACATCTTCAACATCATCATCGTTTTACGTGGGAGTCACTGCATTTCTTATGATCTTGACCATTCTTTTCTTTCCATTTCCTTCTTTTTTTCTTCACTTTTTTATTTTTTATTTTTTATGGTTCATCTCTTTTGGAATTTTTATCTTGTAAAGTCATGGACAAGGCTAGGCCTGTCTGTGACGTTGAGTCTCCAAGAGAGGAAAGGAATGCCGGTATCAGAATCCCGATCGCTGTCTTCTATGAACCTGAATTCAGTGGCGGGAGAGAAACATGGCATTTTCTGCGTTTGAATCCATGAATTGTTTTGACAAGCGCAATGGTGCTCCGTTGTTACTGATGATGCAATTCCAATATTGTTACTGCCTGCACCTGCAACTGTGGCTCTTCTCTCTTCTTTTTTGAACCGAATTCCACATGCATTGCAAAGTGACTGCAAAGTTCACATCAGTTGATTGGTCATCTTATATAATTACTATTATTTTATCACTAAGATAAAAACCAGTCTAAGGCTTTTTTTTGAACTGAGTCTAAGTTAATTAAATGGCAAATGCATTCCAAAAGAAGAAAAATGAAATTTTGTAAGTGCCCAGATAACAGGGATTATACCTTCACATCCTACAACGTAAACTAATCACTCGACCAATAGCAATTTGTTTGGCTACTTATTATAGCACACTTGATAACTCCGACAACACTAATCATAATTAATTAGAGTGCATCGTTGCAAGAATTGAATGGAAATGGAAAAGAATTATATATATATAAAATCCAATTGACATACCTTTGGGCCCCTGGGACCATTTCTCCATAGCGGAGTAGAAGTGGTGTCACAGTTCGCACAGCGGCGAGCCACGAGATTGTCAATATTGGCGCTGTTATTGCTACTACTATTGCTTCCACGACTGGTATTCTTATAGCTTTGTGGCGAATAAGGCGTATTTTTGTTTTGTAGCATATCCCAGCTTAAGTTGGAAATGCAAGAGCTAGAGCGTCGTTCATAACAGATTGATCTTCTCTCATCGTCTTCACTAGAACGAGTGGATGGGGTACCTAAAGAGAGAGTGCAATCAACAGAAGATGAAGAAGAGGCGAAAGGGTACATGTCTGTTTCATCGTAAGATCTGCGATGGCCATTTGGCATGGAAAATAGCATGGTAAAAGAGTTGCTTTGGCTCTGAAATAGACCACATGTACATTGACCCATCATGTCGCTACTGCACCTATGCATCATCCTTCAAGCAAATTCCACTCAATATTTCTGGATTGTAGCTTTCTCTGACGTCAAAAAAAAAAAAAAAATAGTATAGGGGAACGAGGAAAGCAATGAGGGATGGTAAGTTTGTAGTTGAAGAGGAATGGCAGATAAGAACCTAATATAGAGTAGTGCGCAATAATACACTGTTTGAACATAAGACTATAAGAGAAATCACTAAATGGTACGACAGGGGACGACAGGGGTGACTGGAAGAAGTATTGTCTGATAGCTTTAGAGGCCTAATATAATGGTGAAATACCAGTCAGCAACTGCAGTCCACGTTGTCGTCAAATGCCAAATGAAGAGATGAGATACGTATTATATGAGCACGGAAATGGACCCAACTTGCATGTCAAATGCAAAGAGAGAGGCAGTAGAAAGACAAAAACATGTCAGCCAAAGTCAGTGAGTGTTGTGTGTGGGGTAATATATATGTAGTTCCAAATGTGTGTGATGTGGCAGCTGTAGTAGTAACAGTGCTCTTTATAACTTGTAGTGGCTGGAAAATTTTATAATCGTTCTGACTTTTTGATGAGTTATAAGGTCAAATTAATACTTCTCTATTTTATAATATTTGGTAAAATTTCTTTTTTGATTAGTCTGAAAATTTTATCTACTTTTCTTTTTAGGATGATATTTCCTCAATTTCATTCCAATTGTCTTTTTTAAAAAATAGAATTTGTTCTACTCCAATGGTTTTTTTTAGATTACCAATAAAAAAGAAACTCTTCTTTCAAACTTAATCTTATATTATTTTTTGAGTAAATTTTTTCTAGTAGTATAGATAAATGAGTTTGATTTGAGTAATTAATTTTTAGTCTTTCTAAAAAAGGGAAATATAGTTATGCCTAATAAACATGATTCTCAATCTTTGTGATAATACCTTAAAAGACAATTAGAATGGAATGAAAAGAGTAATTGATTAAGCAAATGTCTGTAATACCCTTATTAATTACATAGATAATACCATTAGTTTTTTTATTTGAATTTATATGTTTAATAAATACATTAAAGTTCCAATGCCATTTTATTTGAATATATTACTCATACTGTCACTATTTTTGTATAACCATCCATCTACTCTTCTCTAAAGGTGTGATTTTATCAACAACATTAAAAAAGTATTATATTGTAAACTATTTCACACTTGATAAAATGAAAAACATTAATAAGGGGTTATTTACCAAATTAGGGTAAAAAAAAAATTTTATTTCCCAAATTATGGTACTTTTAAAAGTAATTCCCACAAATAGGTGATTTATGAAACTATTTCCCAATTTAGGGTAATTTTAACAGTAAAAAAAATTTTGATTGGCCATACCACCTGTGTCAGTGGCGGTATGGCCACCTTTAATTTTTTTTTTTTTTGGGGCCATACCGCCACTGCAACAGGCGGTATGGCCCTCTTTTCATTTTTTTTTACGTTTTTTTTAAATTTTATTATTTTTATTATTATTATTATTATTATTATTATTATTATTATTATTATTATTATTATTATTAATTTTTTAATTATTATTACTATTATATATTTAATTATTATTATTATTATTTATTTAATTTTTATATTTTATTATTATCATTATTATTATTTTATTTTTTAATTTTTAATTTTTTATTTAATTTTAATATTATAATGATAATGATTAATTAATTATAATAATATTAAAAATAATATCATAATTATAATAATATTATGATGTTTTTTAAATTTAATTAATTATAATAATATTAATAATAATATCATA
>CATIWK010057953.1:0-11133 GCA_949634005.1 Mallotus japonicus | reverse complement strand
AATTTATTTTTGCTTATCTTATTATTATTTTTGCATGTTTGAAGGGATGTAATTCATTTCTCCTCCCTCCTTTCTTTGTGTGTGTATTTATTTATTTTATTTTATTATGTTTTAATTGTACAAAGAATTGTAATCCTTAATCTCTTCCCCCATTTGTTTTGAATGAATGTTTGTAATATTTATTTTATTTAATTGTAACAAGTGCAAGGTAAAAAAGCATGAAATTGGACTAATGTGCAAATTTGGACTTAATTGTAAAATTGGACTATTGTTTGGAGGAAATTGTAATTTGCATGTAAATAAGGAGATAATTTTATAATTAAAGGTAATAAAACACAAAACACAAAACACAAACGGAGGCCAATCGCAAGGTTGGGTGGGCATTCCAAAAGCCCATACCCAGTTTCCGAACCCGATCTCTGATGACGGCTTCTGGGAACCTCCGTAGAATCCAGTTGCTGTATAGTGTGTCCCGGCTTTCATCTGGGTGGCGACTCCATCTCCGATATGGGCCACAAACCCATTTTGTATTTCCTAGCAGGCCCTGAGCCCGCACAGTGTCGTGGTTGCCAAACACTTAGGCGCGCGCTGAATCCCGCCGTCTACAACTATGTTTGACGTAAATTTTTTTAAAGAGGTAACGTGTGCGTCTTTATTTTTAAATTTTGTCTAAAGTGTAAATTGTGTTAAAATTATGAATAATTGATTAAATCAAAACCTTTTTACAAATTTTAAAAATAGAATAAAATTAATAAAAAAATGACATACTTTTTAATTTCCATTACCAGCATACAGTATACACGTATACATGCATATATAAAACAAGACGATCCTTATCTAATAGCATAGATGTTCTTGTGCCATAGTTATAGGAATAGACGAAACCTATGGCTACGATGAACTAATACACAGATTTTTTAATACTTGCTATGGTAAATTAACAATTTTTTTATTTGTTAAAAAATGGATTTTGCACTTGCTAATATGTTTTGATTGACAAGACAAGATATATGCTCTCATGTGTGGAATTAGTGAAGTGCTCGGTTTTACAAAGATGCTGAAGTTGTCTTTTATATCATTTGCCTTTTAGTGCATGCCAAGCCAAAAAGATTGTTACAAACAATGTCTTTTTATGCAATCAAAGTGAGAATATCATTACATTTGATGCCTCATGTACAATATTTGTTTTGATGTTTTTGTCCAAAATTGGATCTATCAGAAAAAAAAAATGGTATCCATTTGCAAATGGGAACTAAATGAGTAATAAATAAAGTGGAGAAAGTAAAAGGAGAAATTAGAAACAATGTGAATGGATTATATTTATATCATTTTCTCAATTTGAAGACTATGTAATGGCCTAAATAAAAAGTTTAAGCCTATGCTTTTGACTTTTTTTTTTTAACAACCAATAAAATGATTAATTCTTAACACCGTAAGAGAGAAGAGAGTGAAGTTCAATTCATGTTCTCCACAACAAAATATTCATACATTTTACTACTTGAACTGCATATAAGGAACGCTTTTGAAAGTCTTTGAACGCATGGATTTCAAAATTCCATCTACCGAACCATGCTTATATTTTAGTAATTGTAAAGTTCAGCTCAGTTTAAATCTTAAAATAATAACAAAACAAAGTAACTTTTTTTTTTGGTAGAAATAAAAAAAGTATTGAAAGAATATTATATTATTAATCACTTTTATAATATAAATTTACAACTTTTTGATATTTTAGGGTTCATACTAGTATTTTTTTATATTTTAACAGTTTATTATCCAATATTAATATTATTTAACGATAAAATTATAATATGAGTTATTATCAAAATATATTATTAAAGTATTGCAATTTCACTTCAAAAATTATTTTTATTTCTATTAAAATTAAAAATATATTTATTAATTTAATTTATTCTTAATAACAAATAAATTATTTATGACAGAAAAAGAATCATATTTAGAAATTAGACTTTATCATCCAATTCCTAATCATAGGAGCCTAACTAAAAATGGAATGTAGGAACATTAGCTTAATGCACTCATCAAATCGACATGAAGGAAAAGCTCATATTGGAGAATACTTGATTAGACCTACAGGAACGAGAAAAAATAAAACAGCACCCATTATAAAGTCAGGTCATTGTCCCTCTACATATCTCCAGGCCCCAAACAATCATCCCTTCTACATAAAAAAAAAAGTAAAGAGGAAAAAAAACCAAAAAAAAAGAACGAAAAACAAAATCAAGGAAATGGGATGAAAGATGCCACATTGTTTGCTCGAAATGATACATATGCAGCAATTGCATCGCCAGTGTCACTGCTTTCCTCTTTAGGAGTCTCGAGCATCATCAATAAAAAATCAAATCAGGGAAGCCTCACCTACCCATTATACAAGCTTTTCGTTGCCCAGCTTACACCATAGCAAAGTTGTAATCATAAATGTGCAAAAGCCTTCAACAAGTAAACCAGCTAGGAGGCTCTGGCCAGGGGGATTCACCAACTCAGATCCAACTTTCATCATAGAAAGTAATCAGGTGTTCTCCGGGTAACATCTGGCTCTCCCCTCCTTGGAGCAGGCTCAAACTGAAAGCACAGACATCATGGCAATTTCAAGCTATTAGTTTAATGCTAAAATTGTGTGCATCTTCTAGAATGCTCAATGACTCAATTCTCAGAAAGACCAACCTGAATAAATGTGTGTCCCTTGCAGTCATCAACCTCCAATATGGATGCCATGTTTCCACATCGATAACAGTAATTAGGAGCACTAAAAATAGTAACCACCTTTTGTTCCTGCCATAAACAAATATACAGGATCAATCATGCATGCTTAACAAGTACCCCAAGCAGAAACAAGAATAATGGTGGATCAAAAGAATTACATGTCCCCAATTATATCCTTCCATAACCAGCTGGTGAGCTCTAGCAATCAGCTTCAAGTTGTTTGTATGGTTAAATTGCTCAGATATGTCCTAACAAAAGCCAATAACAATCAGAAATCCCAAAAAGAAATCCATGTGATAGAAATTGAAAACAGTAATGAGAAGAAAGAAAGTTCATTACTTGACCAAAGGTATATCCAGCACCTCTCGGTGAAATACCCCAACCACAGCGATCATCAGGATCAGACCACAAAAGATCACACATTGGACCCTCATGGGGAACTTCTTGAACACGATCGAAGTTACGTATGTTATCAAGAGTTTCAATGGAGGGGGATAATCCACCATGGAGACAAAATATTTCTGATTCAACCTTTAAGATTAAAATTAAAAGAAATTTTAAAAAAGTACATCATTGAACATCAGACATCCACCTTTTCCAAAAAATAAAAAAATCAGACATCCAAGATAAAATAAAATATGCAAATTGAAAAGAAAAACTCAAATATAATAATCGTATTTCACTTTGCTTTTAATGCATATCAGTTGAGCAATTTGCTTAGCAATATTTCTTTTGCCTTCTGCAAACACATACTCACCAATGCTGTCAGTGGAAAATAGTCAAACAAATCTGTAAAGATCTTCCAAACGTTGGCATTTCCATACCTGAAAACAAAAAAATTAAAACAGCATACTTGAAAAAAAAAATGCTATAAAATTATGTGAAAAAATATGAAATATGTGAATCAATATCAAAATTGAGAAGAAGTAAACTTGAATTGACCATGCTCTTTTTATCCCTGGAGACAACTCAAGGTCAATTTTTTTTATCAAACTATATTATGTAATTTGAAGGTCAATTATTCTTTTATCTAACTATATAATGTAATTTGACTAGGTGACTAGCAGACAAATGAATTTGCCGGGGGACTTGGCACACTTTTTCTGTATAGCAAACAGAAAGAAGAAAACCAACAGTAATGGATACATGATAAATGATCACGCTGAAACGAGGAAAAAAATTACCAATGAAGGGATTTAGTAACAGGAGAAGGGGGAAAAACAAAAAAACATGTGTCATGCAGAATACATACAAGAAATGCAGGCCCAATTATTTATCAACCTTCATATGAAAACTGAATTGTCGTGTTTTTCTTTTTGGGATTTCCCTTTTCCTATTCCCCTTGTTTACTATATATATTCCTTTTTAAAGGCAGCCTGATACTTTCAGGATCACTTTATCCCATCCCCATGGTCACACTACATGAGCAAGACAACCAGCAATTATGACAGAGAGTAATTATGACAGAAAAAAAAAATTATATATATATATATATTTTACACTTGAAATATCAAGGGAATCACAAAGCAAGGAATATCAGAAAATAATACAAACTAAAAGTTACCAACTCTACATGAAGTACTCAAAAATACTCACTTGCGTAGGCACTCATCATAGAACCCATAAACTTGTGTAATCTGAAATGGGAAACAGAAATCCATAATCATAACAAATTCTTTTGATAGAGAAATAGTTCACAGAAAGTACAGAAAGCAGAAATCAGAAAAGATTATAAGCAAATATATGAGTCTATATGGACAGCAAAGTCCAATCGGCAGCTCATCAGTAGAATCAATTATAAATTCACAGTGCCCCACCAAACCAAATGGCAAACAGAATATAATTCGAAGCATACCTGACGACTTTCATGATTTCCCCTTAGAATAGTAATACGTTGAGGATAGCGTACCTTCAAGGCTACTAAAAGCTGAATAAATAAATACTAATCAGTTTTAAGTAAAAAATTTTAAACAAAAAAATAAGAAAAATCAGAATTTAACTGACTTTATTTTTAAAAAAATTAAGTGGGACGATTTCTAACTTGGAAGTACATGGCCCCCAATCCCAATCCTTTCTATATACAGCCCCACATTGGGACTTTGAGAGCACAGGTTCTTACATCACCACATAATAAGGTATAAACAGAAGTAGAACCAACTCCAAAACTGAAAACAACAATTCAGCAGCAAATGCAGCCAACAAAATGTTATTCCAACGACTCAGCAGCAAATGCAGCAACAAAAAGCCCTCAAATAAATATGCAATATGCAACCCTCTGATCCCCATACTGTAAAATAATTAATACAACAAAGTAAACTCTTTATGCATTCCTGAGGTGGTCAGTCACTTCTATTACCACTAGTACTAACATTAATTGCATAAACACATATATGTAAAAATCTATGTAGGGGCCATGATTCAGGCAAAGTAGCTCAAGGTGGACACAGCCAGGAGGATTTAAAATAGCAATTACGTCAGTGACGTTTCAACCTAAGAGGTCAAAAGCACAAAAGAGACCCACAAAATCCAATATGTCATGCATCAGTGCACTAGGGTAATCTGAACTTGTCATGCAAATGCGGGCAAGGCAAAGTCCACAGGCATAACAAATGGACCAAAAACAGAACAAATTAAAGCATAGGCAGGTAAAGGCACCATCTTGTATCATGGCAATGGATGAAATGTTTCTTCCAAACCAGCAATACTTACCATATCATGCTTCGATTTAAAACCTTAAGATTTTAAAAAATAAAGTCCCATGCACAACTGAAAATTGAATAAATCATTTTCTATATGAGCGCTTAATAGAACCAACGAAAAAAAAAGAATGAAAGATGTGAAAATAGTGAAAATTTTTTGCATTTAGGACACAAATCATGATAAAGGATGTAGGTAAAAGATTGAATAAGAAACTCACAGTCACTGTTTCAACTGAGTAATAGCCACGGTCAACATAATCTCCCATGAACAAGTAATTTGTGTCTGGACACTGCCACAAACAAAAAATGTAACACAAGATGAATAAAATTTCAAGTGTGGATTTACCAAATCATCTATTTTGATGACTGCAATAACAACAGCAAAAGCTAATTTTTAAGTCCATGATAGAAAGGGAAATAAATTAGCATTTGGTTAAGTAATATTGCAAGCATTTAAAGAATAAAATTATGCAAAGGGACAAAATAATCCAGCTATTGACATCACAAGCAGCAATATGTTGTATAGTGACACATAACAGCAAAAAAGAATCTTAAGCACAAGTCCTTGTACTTTGAGAAAAGACATATATAAGGACCATCATAGTTGTTAAAGGCGCGCCTCAGCCTTGAAAAGGCGGGCAATATTACAAAGGCGCACGCCTTGGTGCGCCTTGAGCCTCAGGCGAGGCTCAATTGAGGCGCGCCTTTGCAATATTTTACTTATTTATTGTCTTCTTTATCAAATGAGCTTTTAAAATAATGGGCTTACAATGGGTAGTCCTCCAAATTATTAAAAGATAAAAAGAAAGAATTTTAGGGCTGAAATCCAAAAGAAGAAGAGAAGAGAATTTTAGGCTAGAGAAAAAGAAAAAAAAACAAAACAAAACAAAACAAAAGTTGGAACCTGAAGCACCCTCGACCAACTCCCAGCAGGTACATTTTTTTTTTCTTCTTCTTCTTCTTGATACCTTCTCTTCTTCTTGTTTATATCTTCTCTTCCTTCTTCTTCTTCTTCTCCTTTTTTTTTTTTGTTCTTCTTCTTCTTGTTGATATCTTCTCTTCCTTCTTCTTCTTCTTCTCCTTTTTTTTTTTTGTACTTCTTCTTCTTGTTGATATCTTCTCTTCTTAGGATAATTTTCTCTTCTTCTTCTTCTTGGGTCTTCTATTCCATCTAATTTTTTTCTTTTTTTTTTCTTCTTTAAGAGCTGGTTAAATCTAGCTGCTGCTGTCTTCATATTATATTGCATTTTCTTTAAAAAAAATTTTAGTGTTGTTTATTTTACTACTTTTATTTTGATGCTAATCTTTAATTTATAGCATTAGATTTATGGTTTTAAACTTTTTCTTTTAATTTTAGACTTACAAAACATTGTCAAATTTATTGTTTTTATGCATGTGTTCTATTTTTGAATGTTACTATATGAATTGTTATTTTTTGCTTAATTTCTTTATTTTTTTAATTTTTTGCGCCTCACTTCGATAAGGCGCACGTCTGCGCCTAGGCTCCAAGACCCCCTTTGCGCCTTGATGCGCCTATCGCCTTTAACAACTATGAGGACCACAATAGTATTATGCACATAAAACACGAAAGAAAAAGAACAATAATATATGTAAAAGAACCATAAAGAATGAAAAACATGCATCAACCTCTTTTCAATCATAAAATTAAGAACAAGGGGACACCGATTTAGTGGACACTATGACAAGTCCTGTCTCAATCAGTAAAATACCTTCCCTCCAATCCGGAAAAGTTCAGCAAGATCGTGGAATTGACCATGGATATCACCACAGATTGTAACAGGGCTTTTAACAGGCTGCAGAAGGAATGCCGAAACATAAGCAAAAATTCATAAATACCAAGATCATAACAAGCTCATAGATTGTAAACAGAAATTCCAAAATCCATACACGCACAAGAAAAGAAATTCATGCAGAATTACAAAAGTGCATAAGCACCTACTATTGATATTAATTTCAGATGACAGTCAGAATTGTTCATAACATTTTTGATAACTCCTATTCCTAAAGAGCAAAAGAGTAGTGCTGGAATTAAGAAAAAAATATATACCTGAACATTGCTTTCTTCCATCAAAATCTCCTTAGCCTTATCGCACAAACCCCTTACCTGAATCACAAAAGCATTATCAATGGAAAAAGACATCACAGAAGGAAATTCAAAGAATCTGATAAACAATACTTGAATCCAAATTGACAAAAATTGCCCACTTAAATAAATAAATGAAGACCATATCTTGTAAGGAACAAAGGAAGCAAAACTGAGGACCAAAAGTGTTGTAGTTATCAACATGTAATATCATAAAGAGAACTGTAAAATTAAAGCTCTCATCCAAGCACAATAAATGGTTAATACTGGAAGATAATTAAAAAGATTTAATGACCACCATCTAGCTCCTTGTTCTCAATAATGGGATACCAACTCCAACATTAGGAGTATATATGAGTCTAGTCAGTTGGGTTTGAGAATGTCTGCATCTTGGATCTGACAATGTCAGTTATCATTCCATTCAAACAGCCTTCCAAGCTAATATGAAGATCATTTGTTTTATTGATCATTTGTCAGGGGAAGTCCCAAAACTGAACTGATTGTGTCATTGCTTGGGATTTCATTGAGATCAGCTAGCAGATTGACATTTCTGTATATCTCTGCTCAATTCCAGGTTCAGTTTGAGAAATGCGAATCTGAAGAGGCTTTGGAAAATAATTGACACTTGAAGACAACAATCTCTAACCAGATATTTAACTTTCGATTTAATAGCATACAATTAGCAAATTAACAAAACACAGGATAACCATCTAACTTCCAACAGCATAGGACAACCAGCAGGCTTTTTTTCAGATCTCTCTCCCAAAATGAATTAAAAAAAAAAAAAAAAAAAAAGAGTAACAAAACCTATCACAAAAACTGTCTAGGTTCATCAAAATTTGAAACAGCTATTTATAATTTTGGGTTTGTCTAGAATTTTGAATATGGAAATAGGGGTGTAATCGAGCGAGCTGAGCCGAGCCAAACTTTAGCTAGCTCAGATTTGGTTCATTTATAATCAAGCTGAGCTCGCTATCCCACTTGGTGTTCACGAGCTACTTGCAAGCTTAAACGAGCCTAAAAAAATTTTAAAAAATGCAAATTATAAATTAAAATTATACATTAAAAAATTAAAAATAAATTATTTATTAAAAAATTACAATATATTTAATAAAAATTATGATTTTATTCTAATAATATATTTTTTAAAACATTTTTTGCAATACGAATTTCTATATTATATATATCTAAAATCAAATTACTAAATATTAAAATTACGAGCCGACTCACAAGCTTCTATTCAAACTTGTTCACAAGCTTTACGAGTCGAGTTTTATATAGTTTGAGCTCAGCCCGTTTATTAATCGAACTTCAATATACGAACTCGAACGAGCTTTTATCGAGCCAAACACCGAGTTGCTCGCTCGTTTACACCCCTATATAGAAATGGCATTACAGTTTTATCCTAATCAGTCAGTAATGACCATGGCCGCAAATGTTTCATGCAGTTCCATTAAGTTCAATCAAGCCCCAACTGCTGAAGGACCATATTATTAAAGCACAAATGAGTCTTGGAGCCTATGCACAAGGCCAAGGCGTGCGCCTGAATAACATTAGGTGCAAAACAGAAGAAAATAAGAAAATTATTTTTCTCCAATTTGGCATGCATGAGATCTTTGTAAGGTCATTTACATATTCAAAAGAATGCTAGAGAACTAGAGACAAAGAAACAATTAAATTGCAAAAAAAAAAATAATAGTCAGTAATCTTGAAAGATTCCATAATGTACCAGATTAAAGATAGTAATAACCCGAACAAGCAAACAAACTCCTAAAAAGCGAGTTTCTAACTTATTTCGACCACGATCTTTTGTGAATTTAAGGGAAAATACGAAACAAATTTAATTTATATAATTTATGCAAAGCAGTTTGAATGCAGAATAAAAATGATGCTGAAACCAGCATCAAGTTCACTCCAGCCAGAAGACAAAGGGTAGGCCAAATTCCATTACTTCAAGATAAATCACTCAGATCTGTTGAGTTTATTGCTCCCATTTGATAATTGTATAAAGCTCCCCACATAATTCTCAGAATCATTTTGCACCCCATACCATCCAACAGATCTTCTGAAAAAAGGCTACTTCAGCCACACTCCCCATAGATTTTTTTTTTTTTTTTAAAAAAAGAAAAAGAAAGAATTCACCAAAGCAGACATCAAGTAAAGAATTCACCAAAGCAAAGCAGACATCAAGTAAAATTACTAAAAAAGAAAAATATTTCAAATCAAAATCCTTGCTTTATAAGGCATTTTTTATGGGAACAACAACAAACTCCTCAAATACAGACCCAGAAAAATTATCCACCACCTCCGATTGCAGGATCAAATAAAAAAAAAATGCTTCTAGAACCCAACATATCCAAGAGTTCGGCATTTTAACACCCAATTCAAAACTAAAACCAATTCATATGAAAATTAAAACAAGGTCCATTTCAAGTTCCAATTTATAACGAAACAGATCTACTAAAACGACTCAACTCCCATACACCCGGAAGCCGTACAGATCCCTCAAAAATAAACATGTCATTACTCCACCCTAAAAACGAACAAATTTCCAGATCTAACACTAGTAAAAGACACTATGTCCGTAACATTTCCACGAAAAAACCACAAAAAAAGCAAACTTCACGCAAAAGATTCAAAAACAATTCAAAAAAAGAAAAAAGAAAACCTCTTGCTCAGATAATGGTTTGCACTGCATGAGCTGATTAATCTGCTCATCAAGATTTCCATTTGTGTTCGAATGGACGGATTCAAAGCTCATCCTTTCTTCTTTTCTTCTTTTCTTCTTCTATTCTTCTTTTTGCGTTTAATCGGAGATCCAAGAAGATCTCTTCCAATTCAATTTTGATCAAACCCTAAGATTATTGTAACGAATTGAAATGGAAAAGGAAACCCTAAGATTTAGGGGGAAAAAAGACTAATAATAATTAGAAAGAGAGAGTGAAAAAGAGAAAGAGAAACGAAAAAAAGACAGAGATGGTGATGAAATAGAGAGAGAAACTCCTGTCTCTCCGTCTTGTTTTGTTTCGATGCTTACTCACCGCTCCTTTCTTTCTCTTTTTCGGTAATTACTACTTGCCCCTTTATTTTTCATATTATACCTACTTACTTGTTGACTTTTAAAATTTATATTTTCTCATCCTTTTTTTTTTTTTACTCCTTCCGAGCGAGTTGGATTTTTATTTCGAAACTACCAGGGCCTGTTTGGTTTTGGAAAATAATGTCTGTTTTCCAGAAAACTTTTCTAAAAAAACTGAAAAATAGAAATTGTTGTTTAGTCATGATATTTTTAGCTTTAGAAAATTAGAAAACTATTTTCCAAATTATAAAAGGATTTAAAAAACTAATAAAAGATGTTTTCTAAATTTTCCAACTAATATAATTTTAACATTGAGTACAACCTTCTCAACCACCATTACCACCACAACCTCCACTACCACCACCACCTCCACCACCACCTCCACCTCCTCTACCTTCACCTTCACCTCTACCACCTGACCACCACAACTACTACCACCACCACCTCCTCCACCACCTCACCACCACCACCACCACAACACCACCACCACCACCAACCTTAACCACCACCACCACCTCCACCTCCACCAC
>CATIWK010057926.1:0-14063 GCA_949634005.1 Mallotus japonicus | reverse complement strand
ATCTCTACATATAAACAATTTAAACCTATGTTTATAGATCCACCAAAGTTTTGATCTCGCAACCTAAAACCCTAATTTTGATTTATGCTAATGGTGATCAAGCATCAACACAAAATAAGCACAATAAACATAGCTTGCAATAATTAATAAACTTCAATTAATTAAAAAAAAACTAATTCATGATCAAGTCATCAATCCCTAACCAAAAGAAATTTAGCATAACATATTGTAAAAATATTCAACACAACTATAAAAATAACCCATGAAAGTTACAAGAATAAAGAAGAGAAAAGAGAAGAAACTAGATTTAATTTGGATCTTCAATCTTCAACTCTTGATCTCTCTTGAGTTTCTCCCAATTTTCTTAAGATTTTTCTGGCTATTTTCTGCCCTAAAATTGTCCCCGATATGATGTATTTAAAGGCCCTAAAAGGGAAGATGCGTTGCCCTTCAAAATAAGTCAATGCAATCAAAATTCCAATCCTAATCAAATTAGGATAGTCTCTCTCTTGCTGTGCAAATAGGATGACTTTCACAAAACTTTATCCCTCTAATATGAATGAAGTAGCTCCTCAAGACTTTAACAAAGTTTTATAATTTTCTCTTATCTTTCTGTAGCACTTTGAATCACCTTAATATGAATTCTGTACAAAAAGTTATGCTCAAAATACTTAGACATATGCCATTAAATTTAATTCGATAGAGGCTTGCGACCAGAGCAAAGTTGTGATGGCAACAGCCCCTTTACGGCTGTGATGGCAGCCGAGGATAAGTTTCCTCACATGAACCAAATGCTGCGATGGCAGCTTCCCAGTAATGGCAGCCGAGAATCCTCATCCAAACGTGACTTTTCATCCAAATTTCTTTATTAGGAGTACTAACCAACCTAAAACACATAAAATAAAATATAAAACAAAAAACTAACAAAATAAAACCAAATAAAATAAAATAAACTACTAATTAAAAAAATAAAATGCCTAACTAATAATGAAAATTTTTACACAAACAAACACCCCCACATTTAAGCTTTTGCTTGTCCTCAAGC
The DNA here is from genome assembly GCA_949634005.1 of Mallotus japonicus. Taxonomy (NCBI): domain Eukaryota; kingdom Viridiplantae; phylum Streptophyta; class Magnoliopsida; order Malpighiales; family Euphorbiaceae; genus Mallotus; species Mallotus japonicus. The sequence goes on along the minus strand of CATIWK010057926.1, from coordinate 13,018 downwards.
AAAATACATGAGAACATTTATCACAACTACGAATGTAGCACATTGATAAACTTTAACTTGTCTATCCATCACAATCTTAAGTTAATACAAAACTTAAAACTTAAAACTAAATTGATAACTCAAGGTCAAAGACATAAAATTTATCGAGTGAAAAACAAACTTTACCGTTGAAATCTCAAAAATTTATGAGTTAAAACCCAAGAAAAATCGAAGCAAGTAGAACTATTATATCAACTCATAGCAACCCCTAAACCTAATAAGCAAGAGATAGCAAATTTTTTTTTAGAGTAAACGAGTGCGTTTTACGCTCCATCTCGCTCTCTCTTCTTTTGTTTTTTTTTTATTCTCTCTAACCAATCTTCCCACTCTTAGTAATCCCCCGCCGTTCCCACACTACTAAGCGTGGATTTTGATAAGTGGGTCCTTTGGATACTCTTACTCTATTTAGAGCATTAGAGTAGATTTAGAGTATATAAAGATTTAAATTTAAATATTGGCTCCTTATTTAGAAGAGAGAATTTTATTTTTTTCATCTATTTATTTTTTCATGCCACCGTCTCACATGCTAGACCTAAGAATCAACTACTAATCAAAATTAAGTACCAGTTACAAACATTCCTCTTAAATATCAACACATAAAATTCGATCATTTAAAGGCAAGTAAGCATTAAGTTTATTAAAGATTCAAATATCCTTAACCACAAGTTAGCAACCTAGCTTACAAGTCAAATATTAAGCATTAACAAAAGATTAAAACACATCTACAAGAAAATCACAAACAATGTGCTCATCTCATCATAGTGATAAATTGCAAAAAATTAAGTGCATCAATTCTATATGCAAACAACCCTAAAAATTAAAAATTTTGACAAATAAGAAAAAATCATAATAAAATTTCAAATAAAGCATAAAATTTAAATTTTAAACATATGCAAATGCAAGAGTTAACCCCCTCCCCCCACACTTAAGCTTCACATGGCCCTTAATGTGAAATATTATATGTAACAGACGAAAAACACACAAGCAATAAAAGAAAATAGAAAATAAAATAAAAAAAGAAGGAAAAAAATATGGAAAGAAGGACTCCCCTCACTGTGCCTTGCATAATCTTATTCCCTTGAATGCCTTCAATGCAATGCTCCATCCCATTGAATAATTCATCAAACTTTCTCTCAAAAGCATCAAGAATGTGGAGGATTTGTTGCTAACCCGCATCTTCACTTGCTTGACTTGGTTGAGCTTTAACCTCTTCTTCTTATTTATCATGTTCCTCTTGGGAAGGTATTGATTCTTGGGATGTGCGGGTATTGGGTTGTCACATCTCAATAAAATTTCAGATGTTGTAAATTTGTTCTCTTGCTCACCTTCACAACCCTCATCACTCACCTCAATTTTTTTGTTTTTATCCCTTTGACAACTTACTTCCTTGACACATGTATCTACAACGCCAACCTTCATACACATCTTATCCTCTAAAGGGTGTTTCATTAAATTTGACATTACAAACTCAACACTCTTATCACCAACCCTAAGAGTTATTTTTTGCTCATGAACATCTATGAGAGCTTTCCCAGTATTCAAAAATGGTCTCCCAAGAATTAGAGGACACTTTCTATCCTCTTCAAAGTCTAATACTACAAAATCCACAGGGAATATAAATTTATCTACCTTTAGAAGAACATCTTCGATAATTCCATGTGGCTTGTGGATGGAGTGATCTGCCAATTGCAACATCATGTTCGTAGGAATCAACTCGCCAAGCTGTAATTTCCTGAAAAGAGATAAAGGTACAAGATTAATATTTGCACTTAAGTCACATAAAGATCTAGGAAATTCTTGAGTACTAACTACACAAGGAATAGTAAAACTCCCTAGGTCTTTAAGCTTAGTTGGAATCTTGTGAGTGATAATGGAACTGCAAGTCTCTGTTAATTCCATTATTTCATGAGCATCCTAACGCCGCTTGTTTGTGATAAGGTCCTTCAAGAACTTGGCGTATTTAGGAATTTGCACAATTGCTTCAGAAAAAGGAACATTAATCTGTAGCTTATTGAAAATTTTCAAGAATTTTGAGAATTGCTTGCCATCTTTCTGCTGCTTCAATCTTTGAGGGAATGGTATCTTTAGCACAAAAGAAGAAGGTGTAGATTTAGAAACTTCCTTATGCTCCATCTTACTTTCCTCTTTTTCCTCATCCTCCACCATGACATATTGCACCTCATCCTTCTTTTCATCCTCAGAAATTTCATCTTGTGTCTTCACTTCCTTGCAACTTCTCAAGGTTATAGCCTTTACTTCCTTTGGATTTGACTATGTAGTACTTGGAAGGTTTCCTTATGTTCTTGTTCCCATGGCATTACCAAGTTGTCTTAGTTGTACCTCGATGTTGTGAATCAAAGAGGCATGATTTCTTACAATTTGATCAAATTTGGCCTCCATCCTCTTCTGATTCTCCTCACGACTGGACAACTTATTAGTAATAGCATCCAAAAATTTATAATTTATTCTCCATAAATGCCATCCTATCTTGTGGTGGGTGCTGAAATCCTGATAGTGCTTGTTGCCTTTGCAAGTTGTTATTGTTGGGAAAATTAGGTGCAGCCATGTTGTTGTTATTACTCCACAAAAAATTCGAGTGATTTCACCAACCCAGGTTGTAAGTATTAGAGTAGGGATTGTTAGCTTACTCTTGAAATTGATTCCCCACATAATTAGCTTGCTCCATATTGCCATCCCTCATCACACCTGCATCATAAGCACCAAAATCATTATTAGAATAACTCAAAAAATTGTAAGACTCACCTATAGGGCCTGAATGATTTTTGTGGGTGAGGTTGCTAATCTGCTTTGTTAATGCAGTAATCTGGGCTTGGAGGGCCGTCACTGTGTCAACTTCTAGCCTTCCCATCTATTTTGGGGGATGAGTTCGCTTAGAGTGCCATAAATAATTATCATGTGCCATCCTCTCCAACAATTATGCAGCCTCATCAACTGTCTTTCTTATGAGGAACCCACAATATGTATTGACTTTATCATTTTATTAATAAAGAGGCATTTCCATTATCATTTCTTTTTATGATAATTAAATGAATAGTTAATTCTTTTCAAGGTCATCAAGTGTGTGACTTGATAGTAAAACCCTTAGATTAAAATATGAGTTCTATTCAGATTATCCCTAGCCATTTATTTATTATAGAAATATTAATGAATTAAGGCTAGTATGGTGTTGACTGATGATTATATTTTACTAATCATGAATATGAGATATTAAGTCAACTCGGTACTTGTTTGAGAAATCTTGTACTAGATTGACCCACTATGAGAATACTACATAGATAATTGTCATAAGTATTTCTCATCACAGTAATATTGTTTTAGTCCTTTGACCTTGAAATCACCATGAATTTCTACATAACTATTTTATATTTTGACGCATTCTAACATTGTCTTTAACAGGATGATGAAATAGAATGTTGTTGGATATGAAATAAGTTATGTGAGGAATATGAGTGATTGAGAAGGAATTGATCCCTCATTTAATATAAGTAAGATATCTATGGGCCCCTTGATAAGATAGAATAAAGGAAAATGCATGGCCATGCTGAAATGAATTGATAAAGAGTTGTCATTCTCAGTCTACTTGGAATCAAGTCATAATATTATTGAACTGTATAAGGATGACATAAACTATACCTTATGTTCAATTAAGATATCATGTGATAAAGGGACTACAATGTTGACTGTAACAGGTTATGTCGGATTATCGGCTTTCACATAACTTGGGTAGTCATAATGTCTTACTAGAGGCCAATTATGACTTATAGGCCTAAATTGGGATTTTATGCCCACTGCCAACGTTATGTGAACCTACAGGGTCAAACACTTAGAACAGGCTCAAAACGAATGCGGGTTTACCAAGCTCAGTTAAACTCTGTGGAAATAAATAAATATATATACGAATTTATATATAAGTATATTTATTTATTTACTTATTTATTTAAGGTAATGGTTATCTTAAATAAATAGGAAAATATATTTTTGTTTTAGTAGTTTAAATCAAATTAGAATTAAAAGTGGTATTTACCAAAAGACGTTTTGGTAAGTGAAACCCTAATTGAGAAGTCTATAAATATATCATGTTCTCTAGGGTTTCATACACGTCTATCACTTCAGCCACCTAAATTTCTTTTTCTCTCCCTTTTGAGAAAATAAAAACACAGAGTTCTTTCGTTCTTGATTTTGTGAGAAAATCAAGAAGATGCTAGCACACATAGATTCGTTTTGAATCAAGGACTGTTCATGTGAATACCAGTAGAGGATGCATCCTTTTAGAGACGTCTTAATCCAATCAAAGAAAGCAAAAAGCTCGAGGTAGGGTGCCACCGATGTGAACCTCCTCTCTTCCTTCCAATAATCTTGCCTCTACTTGCCTCTACTTACAATTGTGGTAAGGTTTTGGAAACTTTAAATCAATCAATTAATTGAATTGCATGGATCCTGGTTCGGGAATATGATAAAAATTTTAATTTTTCGATGCGTTTAGTATCACGAAACCCAACATGAACCTCTTAATCCATTTGTTAATGCATATACTAATCCAAAGAGAGCTACAATTCCATATGTTGAACCTAGATATGTTTGACCTATAACAATTGTTCATTCTCCTGAAAGTGTGGTATATTCAAGGAGGGTTGTTAAGCTGAGTGTGCAAGTTGAATCTCTATTTATTAGGGAGTTCGATTCAGGAGCATGCTTAAAGGAAGTTGCCAGCTCTTGTTATGCTCCTTGGCCTTTCGATGATGATGTTGATAGTGCTCCTGATTTTGAAGAGGTTGTTGCTTTTAACCAATGGATTGATGAAGGAGTTTATAAGCGTAAAAAGTAATTATTTTATTTTTATTTTTTATATATTTGATTTTTCATATATTATCTATTTTTTAATATTTTTTTAATTCTTGATAGGTAAAAGTTCAAGTATCCTGAGAAATATGAGGTTTTGAGTCCTGGGTTCAACTATAATATTGTTGTAATTTCTTCCAAAGCATGGTTTCATACCTTGTTTTATCTTGGAGAGCTCATTACGTGTTTTGTATGTTTTTTATTTTATTATTTATTGTCTTTTATTTTGTTTTTTTATCTTGTTATTTTTTGCAGCACCCTGATGTGATTTTTTTATTATTTTAGAAAATGGAGAAATCTTCTCGAAGTTGCAGTGTGAATTTCACAATAACAGATGCATTATTTGATGGAAGTTTGCAAAAATCTTATGGCCTTTTATTAGACAATAAGTTTTCATTTTATTTTAATCATACTGTGTTTGAGTATATAATAGGAGAAGTGATGCTTATGTCAAAGCCATGGGTTGATGTTGAGCATATTTTGTTTCATGTTCATATTGATTCTCAACAGCATTGGGTTCTTGCAAGGTTGAGCATCAAGAATTGGTGTATTTACCTATATAATTCTTTGAAGGGTGCTCGTGAAAATGCTCTTGCTGTTGATGTCATTAAGTCTTACAGTGTGATGCTGCTAAGTTTTTTAAAGAGATTAGGATTTTTCTGACCGTATGGCTGGTGATAAAAGGCATTTGCGCATTGAAGTTGTTTCTAATTTACCTATCTAGGAAACTACGTAAGGATTATGATTTTTTATTAATTTCATTTTTAATATATATATTTTTTTGTGATTGTGGCCCTTTTGTTGCTGCATTTGCTAAATACTTTATTCATGGTAAGGAGATTCCCAAAAAATTGATGTTGAAGTTTATAGGTCAAGGCTTGTATTATTATTGAATCGATATAGTATGAGAAAGGTGCATGGTGAAGTGGTAAGCAATTCAAAGTATACTTTGAAGATTAGAAGGAGAAGGAAGCTGAAGAAGTAATTTTTAAGAGTTATTTGTTTGTTTAGTATTTTTTTTACACTTCTTTTCTTTTGTACTACAATTTGTTAGATAATACATTAAATTTGAATTTGTGTAATGCACATTTATTTTTATTAATATAAGTTTTAAATTTTTTTGTGAATTTTTTTAAGTGTTAATGTTGATTTTTTTTTCAATTTTTGATTGTTTCTTGTTGTTTTCTTTTGTTACTTTTTGTTGTCTTTTATAGATTTTGATTGTTGCTTTTTGTTGCATGTTGTTTCTAGTTGTTGTTCTTTTGTTGTTTTTGCACTGTTTGCTGTGTTTTATTGTTGCTTTATGTTGTTTCTCGATTGTTGATGTTTTTAAATTCTCATTATTATTGACATTAAAATGAACAAATAAGTAAAAAAATAATAAAAATAATCTGAAATGCTAAAAATTAGGTAGCAAGAACCACATTAATGAAATATGTGTGAATTTTTAAAATAAGAATGAAAAATTTTGCACTTATAAAAAAGGAAATGTTTGTTTTTAGTTATTTTTTGGGTGCATTTCTGCATGTCTTTCTGTTGTGCCCAAGTTGTCCACATTTCCCACATTTATTTCTATTTCCATTCTCCCATGGTGCTTTGATTCTTCTTTTCTTTGGTCTTCCAGCTTTTATTCTGCTTTGCGGTGGGTCTAATTGTATTTGTTGCTCTTTATGTGGAATTTTCCATGTTGCTTGATTTGGAATTAGATATATTATTTTTTTGTATATTTCCAAGAGTGCCTGCTTTTGTGTAGAAATGTGAGCAATATCTATATGGATTTTGATTCATTTGCTTTAATATTGCAAGTGCATGTGAACATGGCAGCTCATCAAATTAAAACCTATTGCATATGCATGTTCTTTCTTCCATTTTGATAGTGAATGTTGTATTCAAGTCATACGCAGTGAATATTTCTTTAGTTGAAGGTTTAACCTGCATTAAAATAAAAAAATGAGGAAAACAGAAATAATAATACATCAGTGTTACTTATTGCTTTTTGTTTTTGTTTTTTGCTTTTTATTTCTATGTTGTTATTTTTTGTTGCTATAATATGAAATGCAATATTAAATATAATATCAACAATTTCAACAAAAAAATATCAAAAGAAAAATAATTGTAGGATGACAAACAACTACAACAAAAAAAAAACAATATGTCTAATATTAAGAAAAGAAGTAATAATATGACCTGTAGCTTTAGGCTTTTCATGTAGTTGTCATTGATCATATCTTGTGGTCTTTTTACAAGCCTGTTGAATGTAGATCTTGAAAGATTCATATTTGTATAGGTCCATTCTTGTACTAAAGCATTCATGTACTATAGTAATGTTGTTATCGATAAGTCTTTAGCTTTCTCGATCAATGATTTAATGATTCAACTATATTTGAAGTCATTACTGAGTGTCTATTGTTGATTGAGACATGTCTAGCCCATTTTATGATACCCAATGTTTTTGAGGTATAGGGTTATCCTTTTATCAATCTTGTCCAAGTCGTTCATATGGTACTTAAACTCTTCAATGGTGTATGCTTTTTTCCTGCTTGGAAAAAAGAATCCTTGATGCTTTTTAAGTGCTTTTTGAAGTTGTTTTTGAGGTTTTTTAAAAGATGTTATATACAAATATCATGGGCTGTTTCAGGGTATATTTCTTGTACTGCTTTTTCTATACTTTCATGTCTGTCAGAAATTATAGACATTCCTTCTTTACAACCAAAAGCTTGTTTAATTTTTTTAAAGAACTATTCCCATAATTCATCATTTTTAGAGTCAACAATAAAGAAAGCAAGAGGAAAGATTTTACCACCAGCATCTTGTGTTGTTGTCGAAAGCTGTGTGCCGCCATATATTCTTGTCAGAAATGTGCCATCGACTACTACAATTGGTCTACAATATTTCCATCCTTTTATTGATGCTTAAAGTGCCATGAACACATAGAGGAATGAGTTGTCTACATTCGTATCGAGGTCAATAATTGATCTTGGATTTATAGTCTTCAACATATATAGGAAACTTGGTAAAAGTGTATATGATTCATCCGGTTTACCTCTTAGCATTTGTAATGCTTTTTCTCTTGATCTCCAGGCTTTTAAGTAGTTTATATTAATTCCATACTCTTCTTTCATGTCTTTGATTATATCTATCGGTAAGTATATGGTTTTGATACTTTAATATTTTGATTTTATATAGTCAGCCACCATACTTGTTGTTGCTTGTCTTTGGTCTGCTAATCTGATGTACATGATGCAGGTGTAGATGTTGTTGAAATTTTTAACGATATGAAAGATCCCTAGAGGGGGGGGGGTGAATAGGGCTATCGAATAAAAATAAAAAAGGATTTAAACAACAATTGAAAGAATGTTGAGAGGGAAGAATGAAGAACACAATGATTTAAGGAGTTCGGATTCAACAACAATCCTACATCTTCACCTAACTTATCCCCAAGTTAGGATTTTCAATCACCCATAATCTTATTCACAAGATTGCGTTTACACAAGAGTTTAAGGCTCACTCTTTCAACCTTACAAATAAGAGTTTCAAGGCTCACTCTTAAACCAAATCCCAAGTGTTTTAATGGCTAAACACTTAAACCAATTCCTTTAGAATAGAATCTCACTTCCCGTTTTCTCAATCCCTGAAAATAGAAGAATAAGAATATCTATTCTAACACTCACCAACTCTCACAAGAGTTATACAAAATGAATAATGAATTTGAATGAATTTGAAAGAATTTTGAGAGCTTTGATTGATGTTAAGAATAATAAGCAAGTGCCTTAACTTCAAATGAGCTATAGGAGTTGTTTATATAGAAAAACAACTCAAAATTATGGCTGTTATAAGCCAAAAATTATGTCTCCAACGTCTCCAAACTTTTGGACATTTAAAATGTCTAATTTCTGTCAAATGAGTGCTCATGGTCGTGAGGAAGCAGTCCTGGCTCGTGAGGAAGCAATAACTAGCCGTTGCCTTTGAAATTAGTCAAAAATGCCCATTTTAAACTGTCGGGTGAGTGCTCATGAGTTGTTCATGATTGTGAGCACTACTCGTGAGCACTCCTATCCAAAACATCTGAAATGCCTTAAAATAGGAGACAGCTCATGACCTGTTCATGAGAGGCTTGTGAGGAGACCTGTATCCTTTTCAAGATGATAGAATTAGCCTAACCTTTCTTCATTAAAGTTGTATATATTTTCTTAGATTTCCATATCATTTTGAATCACCTCAATTGGACATCTGTATCTTAAGATATTGCTAAAAAACTAAGAGATGCTCAACCTAAGATAAAGGCTATATGTACTGACTTTGACTAGAGATTTGAAGACCCAAATGAACTCAGATTTTGACAAGTAAGCTCAATTTAGAAAGCCTATGATGTCTAATTCAAATGGAAAGAAGATCACTTTCTCATTATAGAGCTCTAAGGATGTCAAAATCCTCCTTGAATCTCAGAGATCAAACCAGCTCAAAAATCCTGGTTGTGATCATACTTGAGATCAATGTCATGGTGATATTTCTTCACCATGTTGACTTCCAATTGAGTCCTATTTTATACACACTTAAACAAACATATTAAATGCTCAAAATTAAGTTTGTTAATATCAAAATCAAGATTGATCATTGCTAAGGCCAACAATCTCGCCTTTTTTTTTTATTTTGACAAACTTATTTTGAGTTTGAGAAAAATAATATAAAGTGAAGTGTGTGATAATAGAAAATCAAATATTTACTCCCCCTAAATATATGCATATAATAATAATAAATGTAAGGAGTAAAAAGATGAAGGATAAATATATTTCTTTATTTCTCCCCCTATTTGGCATGATAAGAAATATAAATTTTAAAAAATAATCAAGGTCTTTAATGCATTACAAAAGAGTACATGTAACATATAAAAGACTAAGAACTAAAAAATGAAAATAGAAACAACATAAAATATAACATGAGGGACATAAAAACATGACCTAACATGACATAAAAACATGATAACATGATCATTTAAATAAATGCTAAACAATATGAAAGGAAATAATTTCAAACATATTAAATATATATCATTTATGTTGATGCTTAACAAACTTAACTATCACATGATCATGTAGAACTTAATTCTAAAGGAAACAAAAGACAAAGAACTAAAACAATGAAAACAAGGATAGACCAAATCTAAGAAAGTATGTCCATCTAGCCAAAGTATCACATATATACTCATATAAACAAAGTAAGCAAAACAAGGCTTTTTATCACATATAAAAATATGACAAAACTAGCCACACTTACAATGTTACTATGCATCAAATAACAAGTAACCAAGAAAAAAAATTTCTCCCCCTTTGTAAAACAATAAAATAAATTATGCAAGTAAGTAAAACAAGGCTGTTGCATGGACTATGCCATGTCCTTATGTCATGGGAAATAGCCATCAAGCATTTAATGTCCTTGTTATCAATTTTGTTAAAATCAATGACATAGACATTATCAATTCTTTCACCACTAAAAATCACTTTGTCTTCATCAAGACTACTAACAAAGCAATTCTTAGGATAGAAAGTGACTTTGTTTCCCATATCACATAATTGACTTATACTCAATAAATTATGTTTGAGACCATCAACAAGCAATACATGATGTATAGATGAGGATTGAGAGTTATCAATTTCTCCAATGCTAATGATCTTTCCTTTTGCATTATCCCCGAAGGTAACATGTCCTCCATCTTTAGCATCAATTTTGTTGAATTGCTCTTTGTCTCCGGTCATGTGTCTTGAACATCCACTATCAAGATACTGTTTACATTTTGTTCTTATGGACTTCAAGCACACCTACAAAACATAATTCATACATTCTTTTAAACCCAAACCTTTCTTGGCCTAGGTTGGTTAGTCTTAAGGTAATCTAAAGGAAGCAAGTTTAAGTGCAATCTTCTATAGAAGCACACATTGCTTGAGTGACCTTTAGTCATGTAATAGAAACACTCAACATTGGCAACTTATTTTTCCCAGGATGATATGTGTTCTTAGTATATGAAACATGCCTTGTGTGTTGTGGTAGTGAATGTTTCCCATAACTCTTTTGAGTCATAGTATGAGACATACATTGACAATGACAATGCGTATTTTGATAGGTTTGTGCAACATGTTTATGTGCATTGTGTTGTGTAGCATGCCTATTATGATTATGTCTAGTGTACATATAAGCATGCTTTGGTTGTGGTGCTCTAGTTTGAGCCTTACCTCTTTGTGTTATAGAAGGTTGAGTCTTATGAGACTTTCTCCTTTTATTTAACACTCTTTGTGTTATAAAAGCTTGAGTCTCATTTTTGGAGGTAGAAGCAGTGGAATTTTGAGATATAAAATTAATGTGTGATGATGAAGAGGTTATTCCATTTTCATATCTAAGACCACTAATATCTCTATAAATTTTTTGAGAATCAAGAATACTCTCTAGAGTTCCTTTTCCTTTGTCAAATTTAGAAATGGAATTCTTTAGCTCTAAGACCTCCTTAGAAAGCTTTTGATTTTTATCATTTGCTTTCTTGAGTTGGTCTTCCAAGGAATTCGAATTTTTCAAATCACTAACAATTTTATCATTTGATTTAATAAGATTAGAAAATTCATTTTTTTTAAATTTTCAAATTCCTTGGTCAAGCTAGTTAACTCATGCTTATAATGCTTCTTCTTAGAGAGTAAGCTTTTGCATTTAAGAAAGAGTTTGCTCACAATAGAGCTCTCATCATCATCATCATCATATTCATTATCATCATCACAATAATCATCATCACAAGAGGAGTTAGAAATGGATGGTACCTCATTTTCATCTCCAAGAGCCATGAAGCAAAGGTTGACCACTTTTTGTTGTTCCTCTTCCTTCTCGGATTTGGAGGAGTTATCCTAAGTAGCTTTGAAGGCCTTCTTCCTTTCCTTTGCTCCCTTGTTCTTGAATTTGAGTTTGGGGCACTCACTTCGGATGTGTCCCGGTTTCTTGCATTCATAGCAAGTAACATCTTTGATTTTCTTCTTACCTTCCCCTTCATAATTCTTATTGAAGTCTCTTGTTCTTGAGGTGTTTTGTTTTCTCAAGAACTTCTTGAAGTTTCTTTTGAACATGACAATATCACCATCTTCATCACTAGAATCTTCAAGATTTTCTTCTTCACTATCATTTTGTGAAGCTTTTAATGCAATGCTTTTCTTCTTTTCTTCCTTCTCTTCTTGCTCTTCACCTCTTTACTTAATTATAAGCTCATGGGTGAGAAGCTTTCTAATAAGCACATCGGTTGAAAGAGTAGTAAGATCTTGAGCTTCCTCAATTGAAGTAACTCGAGATTCCTAATCCTTCTTAGGTAGGATTCTTAGAATCTTGTTGTTTACTTCTTCTTTGGTAAAATGTTTTCCAAGCTTCTTGAGGGTGGTGATAAGAGCATTAAGGCGGTTCGTCATTTCAGTGATGGATTCTTGAGGCTTCATTTTGAAGAGTTCATACTTATACATATGAAGTTGAACCTTCTTGCTTCTTACTTGAATGTTGCCTTCATAATGATTTTCCAAGGTTTCCCACATTTCCTTAGCCGTAGTGCAATGTTGAAGCTTGCCTCCTTCCTCTCTTGACATGGAAGAGACTAGAGTGATCGTAGCCTTTTTATTTATGTGATTTCCTTGTTGTTGCATGGCGTTCCAATCATCTCTTAGAATTTCAGTAATCACACCATCAATTGTAGCTTTGGGTGTTTCCCAACCTTTTCGGACAATGTCCTAAAGCTTGATGGAATCACAAGCAAGATAGAGCCCATTTTGAACTTCCAATGAGGGTAATCACTTCCATAAAAAAATGGGCTAAGAGAAGAGATGTTTTGATATTCACTCCCCATGATCTTGTATTCTAGCAATGAAGTACCAAGAATTCAAGCTCTGATACCAATTGAAAGAGCCCTAGAGAGGGGAGGGGGGGTGAATAGGGCTATCGAATAAAAATAAAAAATTAAAACGATTCAAACAACAAATGAAAGAATGTTGAGAGGGAAGAATGAAGAACACAATGATTTAAGGAGTTTGGATTCAACAACAATCCTACGTCTCCACCTAACTTATCCCTAAGTTAGGATTTTCAATCACCTACAATCTTATTT
>CATIWK010057910.1:0-18953 GCA_949634005.1 Mallotus japonicus | reverse complement strand
TATTCAAAATTTATAAAGGATAACCACTAGATACTCATTAAAAGTATTAAAATTTTCATGAAGAAAAATTTAAACTTTTAAAAAGAAAATAAGACTACTCATATATATTTATTAAATGAAAAATAAATTAATTAAATAAATAAAAAAAGGACAATAAGAAACCAAATGAAAATTTTTGATAAAGAAAAAGAGAAAAATTAAAAAAACCACTAGAATTATTCTATAATGTGATTCTAATTTCTATGTTGTTAAACTCATCATAATTGTACCTCATAGCTTTCTAATCTCCATTTACACGAAAATTTGAATAATGTATACCCATTTATATTTTTGTTAACCCACAAACAAAATAAATTTAATTACCATCCATGCATGTTCTTCACATTGCATTTGGTACTATTGTGCATTACCTTTGAGACTTACATGCATACTAAGCTATTAATTAGGTAGTGCATTGTATCATACGAACTCGATAATAGAAGATTAAAACTAACATGAAACTCTAACTAAAATTTGTATATTAATTAAAAGACTATGAAAAATTTATAGATTAATTAAAAGACTATGAAAAATTTATCATTTCAGAAACAGTCAATTGAACATTGATAGGCATAGTGGATTAAAAATATATTTTTGAGGCCTTTTTTTTTTTCTATTTTTCCTTCTCTGAATTTTTGATTGATGTGTGAGAGGGAACACACATGAATGCATGCATACAAATATGGTTTGAATGCAAATATTGATCCCATCATCTTCCACTAATGGTTAGTGGGATGAAAATGGGTTTATTGCATATGAGCAATTGTCAAAAGTGGCCTCCAAATTCTCCTATCTTAAATGCTAAGTTGCACTTCATTTAATAATCAATCACCACTACATTTTTCAAGTATAAGTAGCTTAGTTGCCTGTATTATTCCTCACTCGTAAAACCTTTGAAACATCAAAGAATGGCTGCATTCAATTCTGCTGCTGCTATTGCTTTGCTTCTTGCAGTTTCAGTAACAGTTTCTGAGAGCCGAGTGCAAAGAAAGGACCTGGGTCTTGATCTTGGTGGCATAGGCCTTGGTGTTGGAGTAGGTTTAGGCCTTGGTTTAGGCGGTAGTGGCAGTGGTTCAGGATCTGGTGCTGGTGCTGGTTCTAGTTCCGGTTCAAGTTCAAGCTCAAGTTCAGCCTCATCATCCTCCAGTTCAAGTTCTGGGTCAGGTGGAGGATCTGAAGCAGGTTCATCCGCAGGGTCTTATGCAGGATCACGAGCAGGGTCAGGATCCGGGGGAAGTCAAGGAAGTGGGTCAGGTCAGGGCCAAGGCCGTGGTCGTGGTTCTGGGTCGGGTTCTGGAGGCGGAAGGGGTGGGGGTGGAGGATCAGGCGGAGGAAATGGGTCAGGACAAGGTGAAGGGTATGGTGAAGGTTATGGCCATGGTGAAGGCTATGGAAGAGGCGACGGCAACTGAATGCATTGATGCTTTATCAGTTAATTGAAGCTAATATAAGGATGATATTTGTGAAAAAAATTAAAGAGTTGTAATAAAAGTTTGGTTTGGTCTAAATTAATGTTGCTTTTGTTATCCTTCCAAAATTAATTAATATGATCATATTAATTAATTTTAAAGCATGAAATGCATATATGTTTTGGTTTGGTGTGGTCCGGATGAAATGCATATATGTTTAAAGCATGAACAAGGAACTTTAATGTTAGTGGCAAATTAGATACAGCCAGAATTTTTACTTGTTTTTCGTCTTCAATGTTGGATCCTATTTCAAAGTTTGCTTTTCTCCTAACGAATTCGATTATTATTATTTGTTCTCTTTAATTTCATCATTTGATACAACTGGAAAATTACTGGTTTACTTGGAAGATAGGTTATGATCTTACAATAAATTCTCAAGAGTTAATTTTTTTTATTACAAATAATATTGTTTATTATTCAATTAGTTTAATTAATCTTGCAAATTCTTAACTCATAAATTTTTTTTATTAATCATCAAATCTCGATATGATGGAATTTTTATCCTTCAAATCACACATTCTTGGCCAAAAGTAATTCATTTAAACTGACAGGCACATTTTTTTAGCATAAATTATCATTAGTAAAAAAGAAGAAAAAAAAAAGCACAAGAGAGGAGTGACACATAGTTCAATCCGAAATGTAATTGGAAAATTTAACTTGAGATGGAGATGTAAGATATCATATAAATTCAAGAAGAATTTTTACATAAAGGTATATCATTAAGGCTCGATTTATTTTGGCAAAATGCTATATAGTGAATTTTTTTTTTTTTTTAGTATTTGACACATTTAGAAAATCAAATGATGAAATATACTTTTTAATTATTGAAAATTTATATTATTTTTTCAAAAAATAACTACCATTTTTCAAAATCAAAATCCTTATAAAAAGGAAGATTTTACGCTAACTTTATTTTTTTATCATTTTGATTGTACTTTATTTTGATCACCATTAAATGAACATGTTTCGCATGATCCAATGATGGTTAGTGAAAAAGTAAAATTTATTTTTTTTGAAAAGAAAAATAATTTTATTGATTTAAACTAGCAATATATTGATAGAAACACAGATACAAATCTGTTAAAATTCATAGAAGATAAAACAACACCCAGATTAATAGCATAATAAAACAGCTTAAAGCCTACAAATTTGATAATTCTATAATGATTAGAATACCTATGACTCCAGTTCTGCAACATACTGACGACCATAATCTGATTTATTATCTATGTGTGATCGAATATGCTTTACCCGTCTGAATCGCCTACATACAAATAAAAAGCTGTAACAATACGACGGAAAACACAACGTCTTAACAAGACGAAAAAAAACTAAACGTTGCAACAATACGACGAATTCACTAAAAATAAAATAAAAATCAAATTTATACGAAATAATCACTTATTTATGAAATAAATTGATAAAAATATATGTAGAGGGGTGATTTCAGGCCAAAATTGGCCAAAAATACCCCTCTTTGCTTAAAGAAAATGAGTAATTAGAGAAAAAATAAGATAAAATTGAGAGAAAATTAGGTTAGGATTTTTTTTAATTACCTTATAAAATTTTTTCTTAGTAAAATTTACTTTTCAAAAACTAAAATAACTGTAGAAAGCACCTTATAAAAATACAAATTATCACAAAATTATAAGTAAATATCAATTAATATAAAAATAATTGAACAATTAACTGTAGCAATTTTCAAATATCATCAACTACCACTCACCAGTGCCAATCATCGCCCGATCACAGAAAAATTTTGAAATTGATTAATTTGAGTATGATTCTATGAAATTTTTAAATTTTGTGTAATTATATTTTATATTAATAAATAAATAAATATAATAATATTTAAATTAATTAATGATAATAAAAATATATTTTCATTAAAAAGTAAACTTAATACATCTGTACTTTCTGAACTTGGCGTATTCTTTTTGTTATCAATTTATAAACTGATTATTTAGACATCTTAACTTGATACGAATAAATCTTATTAATATTTTTTAAAATTATTAAATTTTATAAATGATATTTCAAAAGTTAAAATAAAATTATTTAAACACTTAAAATAGCTGAAAATGTTTATAAATCATAGTTTTAATAAATAAAATTTCAGTTGATGAGATAAATTAATAAAATATGGTAAATTCAAAAGATTATATAAGTCTAAAAAAATAGTTAACTTTTTCAATAATATATACTAGATTTTGAGGAATTTCATAAAAAAAAAAAAATTCTGAAAACAAATGGAGCCAAGTTAAAATAACAACGCTTATAGGCAGCATGCATCAGTAGAATTAATTATTAATGACAATTGACAATATTAATGAATTAAAATCCATGCTAAAAATAATCAACAACGATAGCAGATGAGATAATGGCTTTACATATATAATTCAAGTTGCTGGCTTAGAAGTTTCTGGACAAGAGTGAGATATAAACATAAAATTACTTATACAAATGTTGAACAAGTAAAATTTGAAGAAAGAATGCCAAGTGCCCACTTCTGTTGAAGAGGCAACATGCAGTCAACACAAAATGGGAAGTAATCATTCTCCACTATGGTTTGTGGGTGCATGCGAGGAAGGGTCGGCAACCTCAACCTCGAACACATGTCCAAAACCACAGTTTACACCATACTGCACCCACCTTACCCACAAATTTCTGTCCAGGAATAATTTTTATATCCCACATTAGCCACGTCTCAATTACTTCCACTTCAATCACATTCATGCCAATAAGCTAGTAACTGAATTTTTTTTATATTATCTTTTTCTACTTGGATGCTGGAAGAAAATTTAAGTGAATTTTAGTTAAATTTTTTTTACAAGTTTTTTTTTTTTTGATAAATTTTGACAAGTATTTTGGTTCTTAAGAAATTTTAGAAAGCTCTCAATAACTAATCACAGCAATTTGTAATCTTTTATTAATAGGAGGTTTAGAAACGAAGAGTTCATGATTTAAATATAAATCAACTATATAACAAGAGATGACTTTTTGGATAAAACAATTAAACCATCTAAATATGAATATAAATTAATTTTTATAAATTAATTACGATAAAATTTAACTGCATATCTCATAATATTTTTGAAGAGAAATAATTAACAAATCATTTCTTACTGGTCACTATTTGCAATTATTAATTAATTAATTAATCATGTTATAAACAAATCTCATAATATTAATATTGTGCAGTGTTAGAGTAGACAAATAGTAACTTTTCTCCAACGGTATCCTGAGGTGTAGGGTTTAATTCCTGCTGTCATCGATTTAAAAATGAAGAATTACCCCTATTGTGTCGTCCATCAATGTTAAAATTATATGATCTCTCAATTTACCAAAAAAAATATGGTACAATATTTGATTCTTGCTTTATATATATATATATATTCGAATCAAATTACGGTATCATTTATCTACCGAAGCTTGGGTGAAAGTATCAGCAAAATAAATTCAACGCCACGTCAAAAAATTCCAACTAAAATATCACAAAAACTGCAAAATGGAAGCACTAATGCTCAACAGTTCACACGTTTACTATAACAGCATAAACCCTTAGAATCAACAAGTATAAATAGCTCACATCTCTCCACAATCTCTCCGTCAGAAATCTTCTAATCCAACAATCGTACATCGAATACAACATTCTCTCTGAAGTGCCCTTTGTTTTTAGGTTAGAGGCCAAAAGAAATGGCTCAATTCATGTCTCTAGCATTTATAGCTTTGCTTGTTGCCATATCAGTGATAGAATCTGAGAGCAGAGTTGCAAGGAAGGATTTAGGAGTTGATCTTGGTGGTGTAGGAGTTGGGGTTGGAGCAGGAGTAGGGTTAGGGTTAGGTGGTAGTGGCAGTGGCTCTGGGGCTGGAGCTGGGTCTGGTTCTGGTTCTGGTTCTAGTTCAAGTTCTTCTTCTTCATCCAGTTCAAGCTCTCATAGTTCTGGAGGCTCCGGTGCAGGTTCTGAAGCAGGTTCATCTGCCGGTTCCTATGCTGGGTCTCGAGCTGGGTCAGGTTCAGGAGGCAATAAAGGCCGAGGAGGTGGTTCCGGGTCTGGTTATGGACAGGGTTCTGGAAGAGGAAGTGGCTCAGGTAATGGAGAAGGTTACGGTGAGGGACATGGGCAAGGGTCTGGTTATGGAAGTGGCAGCGGCAATTAAGTTTAGAAGAAACAAAAGTTTAGCTGATGACAATGTGACATATATGTAAAATAAATAAAGCATGTTCTGATCTGATATCTGTTGTGATCATAAATCGCTTTGAGTGCAGCCTGCTGCGTGTTCTCTATTATTGCATTCGCGCATGGCTTTTCTTTTTAGTTTTATCAGTATGCGTCTAGCTTTATGGGCAATATTCCTGCCATTATTATGTAATAATACTGAATAAATTCAATAAAAATGTTGTTATTTTTGTTGGTAATAATCCTGTAAAAATATATCTTTCAGAACTCTATACAGGACGGAGTTACTCGTTTGTTGTCGGGCATGCATTTGGGCTTAATCAGGTTGCTCACTGCTCTACAAAAACTGCACTAAATCTTTGAGACATATATACTCTTGAAGCCCTGTTTTCCATGCCTCTTCAAAATTTTGTCGACTTGATAGCAGGTATTTTCGTCGATGAAAATCTCACTTGCATGATACAGGGATTCAATTGAGGATGAGGACAAGTACACACAGATATAGGATTTAGCCTAATCCTTGCCAATTAATTAACATTGGTTCCAGCGTTTTGAGTCAGAAAATATATATTCATTGAATAAAGTTGATATTTTATCCAAACTAAGGCTTCATATATTGGTAATGATAATGTCGTGACATGATGCTTGATAACTAACGGATAAAAGGGGGAAAAAAAAAACCTTTTTACTCTTTTTCCTTTGATATATATATATATATAAATGACTGGCTTTATAATCAAATGTTATTTTAAAATTATTTCAATTTATTTTTTTAATTTGTATTAATTTTATTTTAAAAATCAAATTATATATTAAAAATTATTTTTCAATTCCTATAAAATAAATTTAACAATGAGTAACATCTTATTATAGTCTTTTTTTCTTAATAATATTTTTAAATTTTAATTTTACCACTCCTGAAATAAATTTAAAAATTAATTTCTAATCCTTTTTATAAATTATAAATTTTCACTAAGAGTTTTAATTTTTATTATTTTAAAATCACTTCTCAACTTTCAACCATTTTATGTAAAAACTTTTCGAATATGGATTCAGTAAAAAAAAAGTATGTAATGGAGAAATCGAAAAAAAAAATTGAAATACTAAAATATTAATAAAGAATACAAAAAATATTTGATTTTTCTGAAATATATCAAAAATAAAAAAAAAACTTAAAATTTTTATTATTACTTATATTCAGAGTTAAAAATTCTTACTTTGTATTTTTTCATTGATATTAATATATATATATATATATATATAGAATTTAATTTCTAAGTTTATTCTGAGAGTGATAAGACTAAGATTTGAGACTATTTTGTAGATTTTATTTTTCTTTAAAAATTTAATAAGTTTTTAATAGTAATTTTTTTAAATAAAATTAAATCCTTAAAAAAATTAAACAAAATGACACAACTTGTGAAGTTTAAAAAAAAGTAAATTAAAATAATTTTAAAAATAAAATTTAATTAATAATTGGCCCAAATTTTAGAATAGAACTAATCATATTCCCTATATATATCAATTATATATCAGCACACAAAAGGAAAATGTGCTGAAATCTGCTTAAGAATTCCCTACTTAAAAGAGGATGATTATTTGATGTAGTACGAATGTTCAAAATTTCTTGTGATGATACTAACAAAATTTTAATTGGGATGGAATTGTCTTTAGCAGGTTAAATTTAGTGCAAATTCCTATGTTAAGACACTATATATATATATATATATATATATTTTACCAAGTACAAATTTTGGGAAAAGGGGGTGGGGATAGGTCTTGAACTCAAGATCTTATATATGGTGTCTGTGAGAGCGCTTGGTCATGTTAATATTATATTCTAGTATAATTTTAAGGTGATCAGTCGCATAATTCTGTTAATTAGTCTGTGCCATGGATCAAATTCAAGACATAAAAACTTTAGATAATCAGCAACCAAGTGGTATCTTCAGAATCACTCATTTGTACTTAAATCTCGTGGTTAGAATTGACAGAACATGAACAATATTCTCTATTATTCAAAAGAATCGCAGCATGCAAAAGTAAAGAGTACTGTTGCTTACGATTCAAGGTTCTCATGATGTGGTACAGTCCACATATCCTATCAAAACACATATGCATCATTGGTGAACAATTTAAAAGTATACACTAAAGTGTTGGTGCATGTGTAGTTATCTTAAGTATAAAGATGGAGAACAAGTGGGTTGGTTTGACATATATATATAAAATGTGTATTTTAGGGACAACTTCAAAACGTGTACATTATTTCTCAATAATTTCTATCATGATAATTAATAATAAGTGATGAAACCTACTCCACTCTGTCTCTGTGGTGTAATCAACTTAATTATATTGGTGAAATGACTCATCGCTACTAAAGTTGATGCCAACAATATAAATGCATGGCAAAAATGCTAGCTAATTTTTAATAAAAAAATATAAAGTAGACATATTACACCTTATAATTAAATTTTACATAACGATATGTATTTTATTTTTACTAATTAAATATAAAACACTTAAATTATGTGTCATAAAATACGATAATAGACTACAATATATTTAGTATGTAGTTAAAAATCTCTCAATTTAATTAGGGATAATGATATATGTAGTGGGCTGCAATGTCGCTGCCGCTATACGAAAAAAATTTTTTGAGACAATTCTTATTTTTCCCCCAATCTTAATTAAATTTTTTTAATTTCTACTTTTGAAATTTTAATTTTTTTTAATCAATTAATTAAAATGATGGAATCTAAAAGGACAATGTATAGTTTCACCCTTAAATTTTACTCAATTAACCTCTAACACTTTTCAACTTTTATTATGTTTTATTTAATCTTTAAACTTTTATTTTAAACCTATTTAACTCCTTTAATACATAAAATCAAAGTATTTTATAAATTAATGTTGATATGGACACAAGAAAAATTTATATAAATAAAAAAAATGTTTAATGAAAGAGAGCATTTTTTTAACTTTTTAATATTAGTTTTTAATTCTATTTGTATTGTTTTGAAGCAAGCTTTAGCATTTTTTGTGTCTAAAATCATTTGAAATTAAAATTTTATGTTTTGATATTGTATGAGTTAAATAGAATAAAAAAAATACAAATTGAAAGGTGAAAAAGGTTCAAAATAAAAATTTAAAAGTTAAATAGAAAATAATAAAAGTTAAGAAGTGTTAAAGATTAATTATGTAAAGTTCAAGGGTGAAACTATACATTCAGTCGAATCTAAAAACTTAAAATGAACTGGTGAATTAGTGTGTCATGATTAATTAAACACATATAACTTGTAACTTATTTATTTATTTCTTTATCGTAATTATAAAAATAAAAAAAATGATAAAATAATAAAATATCACAACTAGCGATGTACTATTTACATCGCTAGCTACTACATAAAACATTGTGCTTTAATTAGTGTCTTAATATAGTTAAAACTTGTACCACATTGCTGGAATTTAAATTCAAATTCCGGTTTTTTTTTAATGTAATGTGTAATTCAACATAATTCAACTCAAGTAAACTTTAATTTCTCGTTCTATATATTGTGTTAAAAGGAAAAAAATAAAAGATAAATTCAAATATTAAATTCGTAAAAAATTAAAGTTATATATATTTTATCTTGTAAAAATTAAAATCTATTTGTCACATTGAATCATGTAAATATTTTGAATGTTGAAGGTTAAGTAATCTAATGATATAATTCCTTTTAAAGTATTAATAAGTTAAAAGTTCGATCAATTTTTATTTTTTATTTAAAAAAAAACATTTTGAGCTAGTTGAGTGAATCCTGACCTTGAAAATTAAGAGTATCAACTGCCATAATTCATTTGTTATTTAGAAAAATTTTTGCAATCAAATTTATAACATATTAATTTTAAGTGTTTTACACTTGAAAAATAAAAAATATAATAGGATATAATAAACACTCAAAATAGGCAATAATTTCCCTGTTATACATGCGTGATCAAACCATAATCCTTACAATTCATATGCATCAAAATCTCGAACAGTTCCAAATATATTCCTCTTACATCATTTCAGCTTCAACCGTGCACACCACTAACATCTATATGTAGCCAATGCAAAGATTTTTTTTCCCCATTCTAAAGTTTTGATCAAATATAATACTATATATCATGCTAATCGTATCCACTATCTGCAATTAGTGGGGGGTTTCATGGGTCTGCAAACGGCACCTTCCCTCAATAATGTAGTGCATGTCCAACGTTATATACTGCAAAATCATCATCATCTCAGCCTGCAAATTCTTTAGTCTTTTTCAGCCACAAAATTTGGCAGTAACCCAGTTCACATTTCCCCATCTTAAAGCAAATCAAACCACATGTGCCTCCACTACTTTGCTACAGTTTACACGCCCACAAATAAACTTTTTATACCCACTATCTATGTACCACATGTACCAACCCTCTAGTATAAATGTGGCTATATTCTTTCACTCACCCATCTCACCAAAACCACTAAGACTTTCATAATCTTTGTTATTTTTGGAGCTTGTTGCGTGCTTTGCTCGTTTACTTCAAGAAATGGCAAGTTTCAAGTGTTTAGTGATTCTTGGTTTACTTGTCTCAGCCTTAGCTGTAAGCGAATGTAGGGTTGCAAGAAAGGACCTAGGGCTTGACCTAGGTGGAGTTGGGGTAGGTTTAGGCGTTGGACTAGGGCTTGGACTTGGAGGTAGTGGATCAGGCTCAGGTGCAGGAGCTGGGTCCGGGTCTGGTGGGTCAAGTTCTAGTTCTAGCTCAAGCTCTAGTTCATCCTCTTCATCCAGGTCTAATGGTGGCGGGTCCGCAGGATCGGAAGCCGGCTCATCTGCTGGATCCAGGGCCGGGTCAGGCTCAAACGGGCATGGCAAATGAGCTCCATCTATTCTAAATGAAAACGAAAATAATTAATCAAGCACATCATCTACTATCACAATAATTAAGCAGATGATGATTAGTGTGTCCTATATGAAATTCTACTTTTATGTGCCTTTATGTATCTTGTCTATATTATGTTGGGTTTCTCTCTTTTGTTATGTTTGCAGGGAATGAATATATAAATATAAGCCATGGTTTTAATATGATTTTTGTTAGTTTTAGCTTTAATTACTTCAGTGGTACTTAATTTATTAATTCTTAATCTAATACCATTTTTGAAAATTTAACTATCGCAACCCTTTTAGATTTTATATGCAACTATGGGTGTATATTAGTTAGAAGACCCATTTAAGATATGTTTGCAAAGATGTTACTTAAAATCAAATGTTCATATATACAAAAAATTTCATACTAAATTTTATATAAATAAATGAGAACAATCAGGTTGGTGAATTATATATACTTGCAGATCCCTCTAATATTTTTAACCCTTTAGTTGGCATAACACAAAATTTTATAGAATTTATTTACAAATTTAAACAAGTGTGTTTAATTTAAATGAAAATTTTGTAAAATTTATTTTCAATTTCATTTTTTAAATTTTGTGAAATTACTCATAGTTAAACTATTTTTATTAATGAAGTATGTCTGTTATGGACACTATCCGATTGTTCAACTCTGTTACAAATAGATTAGCTCACACATACTGTCAAGTTTATCATTTTGTTATAACTTTGTATCTATAAATGCTATGTATAATTTCAATACCAATATACAAGAAATACAGCAACAATATTTCTCACAATTCCCTTTAGTCTCTATATGGTATCAGAGCAATTATGAGTATAATTCCTCAAACAACTATGGCAAATACATGGTTTCTATTCCAGCCAATGCCCATCACACTTTCTCTATTAAACTTACTACTAAAAACTATTTGGCTTGGAAAACACAATTTATTCCTTTGCTAAATTACCAAAATCTTCATGGCTTCATTGATGGTTCTTTGGTTGCACCTCCAAAAACTACCACTTCTACTACTTCTCAATAAGAAATTCCAAATCCAGAATATCAAACATGGTTTCAAAAAGATCAAATGTTGCTCACTTGGTTACTATCTTTTCTTACCGATGAAATTTTTACTTATATCATAGGCTTGACTTCTTCCTTTGATGTTTGGCAATCTCTTTCCAAAGCCTTTAGTTCTATTTCTCAGAATCGGCAATTCTAACTTTATATCGAAATACAGGAATTCAAGAAAAATGATCTTCCTGTCTCTGCCTATCTTCACCATGCTAAGTCTTTAACCGACGAATTAGCAGCCGCAAGTCGTATTATAACTCCTGCTGAATTTAATGTGATTATCTATCGCAATATTGGATATGATTTTCATAGCATTATTACTGCCCTCAATCTTAGACTTGATCTAGTTCCTTTTTATGAACTTCATGGACGACTGGTTGCCCATGAAATCCTTCTCAAGAATGCTCAGGATCTTCCAGTTGCTAATCTTGCTATCAAACCTGCTTTAACAACTACACCTCTGCTTCCAATGCCATATATGTCTCCCTCACTGCATTTCTTCTCCACCAACAATAGACCTTCCCGGCGCTATCAGGGTCCTTGCCAAATCTGCAATATGTGCAATCACACAGCTTACCGCTACCATTAGTGTTATGTTCCTCGACAATTCTTTTCTCCACATGTCAATCATTCTTATGTTCTGCCATTTTTAGCTGCAAATAATATTCCTTCAACTTCTTTTGGTTCCTCTACTCATATGATGTCATGGTATCTTGACACTGGTGCTAACTGTAACATAACTCTTAATTTGTCTTCTTTGAGTCTTGCTCAAGAATACAAAGGCAATGATAAGCTCCATGTTGGCAATGGTGCATGTTTGAGTATTCAAAACACTGGTACTACATTCATTCCTTCTTCAAATAGTTCTTTTTCTCTCAAAGATGTTCTCCATGTACGACATATTATTAAAAAATCCTTTATTTGTTCATCGTTTTAGCTCTGATAATCATTGCTTTTTTTGAATTTTGGCCTTCCCATTTTTTTGTTAAGGACGACGTCACCAAAAAGGTTTTCATACACGGACCGAGTGAAAATGGTTTATATGCTCTTTAGGTGCCTTTGGCTAAGTAAGCTTTATTAGGTGAAAAATTGTCATTGGAGGATTGGTATGTTCATTTGGGTCATCATAATTTTCATACTATATCCAAAATAATTCAAGATCCTAATCTTCCATGTTCTTCATTTTGTTCCTCAGTTTGTTCTTGTTTACTAGGAAAATTATCTCGTATTCCATTAGCTTTCGTTGAGCATAAGAGTCAGGCTCCCTTTGATATCATCCATTCGGATGCCTGGGGAACATCTCCTTTATTATCCTCATTGGGACATCATTATGTTCTGCTTTTTGTTGATGATTTTACCTACTATACGTGGGTATTTCATGAAAAATAAAAGTAAAGTTTACTCATTGTTTTTTCATTTTCAAAATTTAATCTCCTGTCAATTTCAGGCCACAATTAAATCATTTCATTCTAATTGGGGTTGTGAGTATCAAAAACTCGATAAATATTTTAAATAACAAAGAATTCTTCATTGTTTTGTTTATCCATGCACATATGAACATAATGGCACAGTTCAACGTAAAATCTGCCACCTTGTAGACACAAGTTTAACGTTACTTGCAAATGGCCATGTTCCACAAAAGTATTGGAACTTTGCTTTCGAAATGGCTGCATTTTCAATAAATAACATGCCATCTCCTTTTTTAGGGTAGTTTTCACCCACGGTACCCAACATTTTAACCTACTACCACTAAGGTACCCAACTTTCAAATCGTAACAGCAAACCTCCCAATATTTGTTCTGATTACCATTAAAGTGCCCAGAGTGACATTCCGGCCGGTGAGGATGACATGGCGTACATGTGGTCGATGATGTGTCTGGGATGATTCTAAGTTGGCGTGTCATAATGAGACACATCAATCTACTAGAACATGTGGCAACATGTCATGCCACATGTGCAATTTTTAAATTATTTTTTCTTTTTTTTAATTTCTTTTACTTTCTTATTCTTTCTTTCATTTTCCCATCATCTAAACACTTCAATTTAACCAAAAAAAAACTTAAAAATTAAAATCAAATACACATTCAATAAATCAACAACAATCAACTTCATTATTTTCTAATCACACTTTTTGATTCTTTATCACAATACTTTTCGTTCCAGCCAAAAAAAAAAAGAAGATTTCATATCCTTTCCCATCATCCAAACGCATCGTTGTTGCTTCCCCTTCTCAGGCTCACAATGTTGTTGCCTCTACCACTGGCCCAGTGAATCAGTTAACCCGCAGAGTGTGTCAAATAAGAGCCTAAGCTTGTCCCTGCTCCGCATATGCATAACTGAATACCCTATCCAGCCACGGGTGATGCCAACCTCACACTCCTCATTTCCCCTATTCCTACCCCAGACATCGCAGGAGCTGCTGCCATTGTAGCCACCAAAACAACAGTAGCACTACCACCCACCACCACCATTCAACACATTACCAGTCACCACTGCCATGACCTCCACAAACGCACCCTCCCTATAACAGAAATCAACTAGAACACTAACACAATAACATCATTAACAATCAACTTGCTTATTTTGCTGGCTAAAGTAGAGAAGTTGGAGGTATTATTTTGCTGCTTTAAGAAGGTTAAGGATTCGGGCTGTCAAATTGACACACAAACGTATAATGCACTTATAACATCATTTTTGAATAAGGGCTTACCTTACAAAGCATTTGAGATATACGAGAGCATGGAAGTAGCACAATGTTCATTGGATGGCTCCACATATGAATTGATGATACCAAGCTTGGCGAAATCAGGTGGTCTAGATGTTGCTTTTAAGCTTTTCCAAGAGATAAAAGAAAGGAAATTTAGGCCAAGCTTTGGCATTTTTTCCTCACTTTTTGATTCGATGGGGAAAGCAAGGAGGTTGGATACATCCATGAAGGTTTACATGGAAATGTAGGGCTTTGGACTTAGGCCATCTGCAAGCATATATTTTTCTTTGATTGATTCATACACCAAGGCTTTAACAATCAAGAATAGTAAATACCCAAATAAGAAAAAGATTAATTAAATCAATCACCAAATAACCCATTAACGGTTGCCATTTTCTTTTTAGAGAAACAGAAGAAGGGCTTCTTTATTTTTCCAAAGAAAACAAGAAGTAGAAGAAGAAGAAGAAGAAGAGATTCAAGAAGTGCGTGTGTTGCTTCGTCTCTTCTTCTTTGCGTTGTAGTAAGAGAGGATCTGGAAGGAGAGTTGTAACTGGTGAGATCTACTGTAGCCACGACCACGGTTTTGGGAGAGATAGAGAGAGGGAAATCAAGAAGGTCGAGATTTTTGAAGATGGCTTCTGAGATTCAATTGGAGATTTTGAGATTTTTGTGAGCTTTTCCTGTTTTGAGAGAGATGGAGAACGCAAAGGAAAGCAGAGGTTAAAATGTCTTTTCTTTTTTTTATAAAAAATTAAATAAACTATTAATTGTGTAGAAAAGTCAAAAGTTAGGGTTTTGGTCAGATTTGGACACGTGGCGCTGATGTGTACAGTATGCTGATGTGGCTGATTTGGGTTTTCCAGCTTGACATTAGCACAGACACATCATCGACCACGTGTACGCCATGTCATCCTCACCGGCCGGAATGTCACTCTAGGCACTTTAATGGTAATCGGAACAAATGTTGGGAGGTTTGCTATTACGATTTAAAAGTTGGGTAGCTTAGTGGTAGTAGGTCAAAATGTTGGGTACCGTGGATGAAAACTACCCCTTTTTTTACAACACAGAAGTCCATTTTTTTATTTGTTTCACAAAGAACTAGACCACACAAATTTACATCCATTTGGTTATGCAACCTTTCCATTACTTCGCCCATATCGACAACATAAATTTTCATTTCGTTCAAAATGTTATTTTTATTTAGGCAATTCCCCAATTCACTATGCCTCTCGTTATCTTGACAAAGAAACAGGTAGTATTTATCTAGCTCAACGTGTTAAGTTTCTTATATCTGTTTTCCCATTCTCATCATCCAATGCCACTTCCACCAATGAGCAGGACTCTTCTCAACCTTGGATTCACCTGTTTGGTCAAATAAATCCTCATTTGGCTCTCATGCAATCTTCAGGTACCAATCCTATTCCTCCTCTATCTCCATCTCAAATTGCAATATACATCCCTCTCTTACCCCGCCACTTTCACCTTATCTGCCCTCTCCTCTTTCCACTCCATAACAAACCCGACTCTAAATCTCTAGCTTACCTTACACCATCTCTCAATCTCCTTCTTCCTCCTTTCCCATTTCTTCTCTTAGTCTAAACTTGGTAATCGATTTATCAAAATACACTGAACAATAACCTTCAAATCGTACTCACCAAATGCAACTGCACCCATCCACCATGTCTCGCTGACAATCCAACCTCGCCACCACATCTTATAAATCACCCAATTATCTTTAGATTGAACCTCACACCTATAACTAAGGAAAATCTTTTATTGAATGGCAGAATGCAATGTCAAATGAATTAAATGCTCTTCTTAAAAATAAAACATGGACACTTGTTCCTAGACCTCCTAACAAGAATATCATTAGAAATAAATGGGTTTTCGGAATTAAAAGGTGTTCGGATGGTAGTATTGATCGTTACAAAGCTCACCTCATCACCAAAGGCTATAATTAGCAACTCAAGTTTGATTATTCTGAAACCTTCAGTCCTATAGTGAAAATGACTACTATCAAAATAGTGATTACTTTATCTATTCTCATAGGTGGAATATGCGTCATTTAGACATCTCTAATGCATTTCTCCATGGTTTCATTGATCATGAAATTTTTATGGATCAACCAGCTGGCTTTGTTGATACTAACCATCCGAATCATATTTGTCTTCTTCACAGGTCCCTCTATGGTTTAAAGCAAGCATTGTGTGCTTGGTTCCATCGACTTTAGCTATTTCTTATTGATCATGGATTCATTGCTTCAAAAGTTGACCCTTCATTGTTTATCAAAATAAAAGTGCTTTTCAGAAATATTTCTTCTCATCTATGTAGATGATATTCTTGTCACAGGATTATTTTCATGCATCATTGATTGCTTTATTAAGGAACTTCATGGACAATTTCTTGTCAAAGACCTAGGACCCCTACATTACTCATTAGGTATAAAGGTTCACAAATTACTAAATGGTGTCCTACTTTCCCAACAGAAATATGTGACAGACCTTCTTTCCAAGATAAATATGCTTGACTGCAAGCCTTGTTTCACACTGATGGCCACCAGTTTGCCTCTTTTCGAACTCAGTGGTAGTCCCTTTAATGTTGACAAATTATACAGACAAGTGGTGGGCGCCCTTCAATACATTACCATGACCACACCGAATGTTGCTTTTTCTGTTAACCGCCTTTGTCGGTTCATGCATTGTCCATCTACATCCCATTGGCAAGTAGTGAAAAGATTATTACGGTATTTAAAGCACATAATCAAACATGGTCTATTGTTTAGCAACAGTTCTCCACTACAACTCTAATGTTTTTCCAACAGTGATTAGGGTGGGTGCCCTGATAATCATTGCTCCACAAATGGATATGCAATATACCTAGGGACTAATCTTATTTCTTGGCAAGCTAAAAAGCAAGACACCATTGCTCACTCATCCATAGAAAGCGAGTATAAAGCATTGGCCAATGGTACAGCAGAATTGGTATGGTTGCAATCCTAATTATCTGAGTTACGTACACCATGTACCTGTCCTGTAACTCTTTGGTGTGATAATATCAGTGTCGTTTATCTCACTTCCAATCCAGCATTTCATGTCAGAACAAAACACATGGAACTCGATTATTATTTTGTTAGAGAGTTAGTCAACAAAGGCACTGTTCAAACCCGTTTTATCTCCAGTGCCAACCAGATTGCATACATCCTTACTAAGCCTCTAAGACGTCAATTGTTTGAATTCCATCATGACAAGTTACGACTTCAGGCTCTTCCATCCTTAGCTTGAGGGGGGCTGTTATGGACACTATCTGATTGTTCAACTTTGTTACAAATAAATTAGCTCACACGAACTATCAAGTTTATCATTTTGTTATAACTTTATATCTATAAATGCTCTGTATAATTTCAATACCAATATACAAGAAATACAGCAACAATATTTTTCATAATTCCCTTTAGTCTTTACAGTGTCTAGTTTAAATGAATTCTATTTAAAATTCATTTGAAAATAAAATAAATTGGAATTGAAAAATAAAATAAAATAAATTTCTTTATTGGAATTGAAAAAGATGTCAAATTGGAATTTAAAATGGCCGAATAAAGTGGTGCTTATAAGGCAATTCTACAATAATCTATTAATATATATAAAGGTGGGTTGCTAATTTCACTGTTCTATGTACAGTGTAATATGGCCCTCTAATTCTGCATATAATTGCAATTATGCCACCACCTGTAACCCTTTTGCTTTTATTTGCTCCGCTCACCCCAACCAACGCTCCGAGTAGCCCTTAGAAAAAACGACGTCGTCTTACGAATTGACACTAATGCCCTTCATGTGCTTGAAACGGTGTCGTTCATCATGCCTTTTTTTTTCAACTTCCCCTCCATTGATTTATGCCCAACCCTAGCACTCTTTAACAGCTCATTGCTCTATTCCTATCCACCGCCACCGCTGCCACCTCTATCGCCCCCATTCTCTTTCGCCTCCTTTTCCGTTTCTCAGATCGCGCCATGCACCTTTCTGATTCAATTGATTTTCCTTGCAGTGCTTATGATTTTGCTTGATTTCCAACCGCTGTCTCCTCCTTTTCCGTCATGCAATCTTAGCATTTTTCCTTTAAAAAAAATCTAGATCCCTTACCGATGAAAGAAAGGTCATGCTTTCTTTTTCCCTTCTTTTGATTTATGCTTTCCATAATTTTGTTTTAATTTAGGTTGTTACATTTCAAATACCTTTGATTTATGGGTCATGTTGATTTTATTTTTTAATTGCTTTTGATTTTTATAAAATCCAGTCCTTATTTGTTTTTAAAATTATTGCAGCTGAAAAAAGAGATTCATAAAAGTTTTTGTTCTTCTTTTCTTGGATTTTTGGTTTGATTCCTTGCTTCTATTTTGCATGTTAAGGATGCAAAGCCATATGTCTGCCTCCTGCCGATTTACATTTTTTGTTTACTTTCATTCTTCGCTTCTATTATAAATGATGGCTTGAAACTGGACCTGGGTCGTGCTCTTTCTTTAGAGAATGCATTAAATTTATTTATTTAGTATTTTCGCCTAACATTGGCTCATTTGAAAACAACGGAGGCTGC
>CATIWK010057902.1:0-13088 GCA_949634005.1 Mallotus japonicus | reverse complement strand
ATTGTGACGAGTATTATACAGCAGGACATCGTTGCAAACAAATATTTTGTTTAATGGTGGAAGATTCAGATGATGAGACAGAACACATAGCTAATATGGATCCGGAAATATCCCTCCATGCAATTACAGGGGTTAAAAATTTATCCAGGAAGCTTATCCTAATTTTGAGCTTGAGGACAAGCTCAATTTTTCAAGGGGGGAGTAAATGTTATGGTTCATTCCTTACTAAGTATTAATTATTAGCAGATTTTTACCTTTTAAGTCAAATTAGAATAAGTTACAGCCCAACTATGTATGAGCTGTAAGTTTCCTATAGTATTTTTATTTTCTTAAATTGGTTATATGTCTTAAATAGGAAGTTTGAAGTCCTAAGATTTTAGGATTCTAGGGTTTTTAGGATTCTTGTACTCAAACCCTTCATTATATAAGGGGTAATCAATGTTGAATAAAGGCATGGAAAATTACAGTCAAAAAGTTTAAGGAGAGTTTGGTGTTCTCTTAAGAACAAACACCATTTTATTTTCAAAATAGGTTCTTCAAAGAAGAACAGGAACGTGAACAAGAAATCCGAGGAGGATTTCGTAGTTCATCGACCTATGACGAGATCCTATATGCAGGGCCATAACATTTAACCTTTTTCTTGAGATATCTATTTCCAACACTCAAAAGAATTACAAATTCTACCCTATGCTTTGTAATGTTACAATGACAACCAACAAGCTGAAACCATATAACTATTGTAATTGAAGATCTCACTACATTCTCTCTTCTGTAGTTAGTATTTGGAAAATGAGGGATTTAAGGAACATTATTATGAACCTGAAAAAGGTAATGTTCTGGATGCTGCCAAAATGGAGTACAGTAGGGGTAGAGGGAATTTTGGTAGAGCGGTGAAATGTGTAGAGATTGGAAAGGATGGGTGTTGTAGTTCTTTCTATCTCTCCAGTATTATGACCAAGAAGCTTAAATAGAAAGACTTGGTGGGTGGACCCAAAAAAACCAACAAGCATTACCTCTCTGTGAGAAGGAGGTGATCCAGCCGTACTGACAATGATAATTAATATGTAAATTATAGTTAAAAGAATCCCATATTATATATAAAACTTCTAAGATTTCATCTTTCACAATATTTAACTATGATGTATGGATAATAATTTAAATAAACTGTACTTTGGTTATTCAAATATTAAGACCCTAAATCGGTTTTCCCAATTTTGAGTTGAGAGAAATTTCAGCAGAAAATCTTGGAGGTGGTAGATATCTATAGATCTTTAGAAGGAGCAATTTTAAGTGTAGATCTTTATAAATTGTGTTGCTTTTCAACAATCTTTGTGAAACTAGTTTTTTATTAATATTTTCAATCAGAACTATTCTATGTTTCTTATATCATACTTCTTTTGGGTGTTAGTGAACTAAAAATTTGCATATCTTCACATTTCCTCATGTTGCGTAAGTTTATCATTTTCATGTATCTTCATGAGTTATAAACATTAAACTGGTTGCTGTTCTTATCAGTTAGAAGGAGGGATTACACATCTCCCTTTGTTGGACCCTTCAAAGCGAGCGACACCACTAACCCCGTTGGAGTGGAGAAAACGATTGGAAATGGTACAGGAAGTTAATAGGACGTCAAATTGGGCTCTTGGTTCAAATTATGTCCTGTTGGATGTGAGAAATGGTATTTATTTTTTAATCTTGGAAGTTGTTCTTGCTATGGATGAAACTGCTATCGTTACTTTTTTCTTTATTTTTTAATGCTTTTGGCATTTGTAATTATGCTCATACTAGTGTGGAAGTTAAGCTATAAATTTATAATTTTATGAGTAGGCATTGGAGGTTGAAAAATTGAATTGCTTGATGATTAATGTTTTGATTGTTACAGGCTGAAATTTGTATAGTTTCTTTTAAAAATATATCTTTAAATTCAACTATTTTACAACAAACATTTGAACAATTAAGTAAGTGAACATGTTTCTCTAACAACTAATAATTTTATTTGTTATCATGAAATACTTTTGATTAATTTTTATTTTTAAACATAATCTTCATAAGTTATATAGTTATCATCAAATATAAGTAAAAAATAGAAAAAAGAATTATTTACTTAACTAAAGTATAAAAAATGTAATATTTTTGTAATTTTAGGACTACCATGTAAATTTTAGGTTTGACCATGAAAAATTGTCTTTATTGATGGATAAGATTAACGAAAACTATTTCTAGAATTTATAGGATTTGATTGCAAAAATAATTTTTTGTAGGACTTAATTGTAAAAATGATAACATTTTTAGGACTAAAAAGTATTTAAGGATGTTCTAAGAACATCCCTCTTTGCATAATTTTAGGACTTAAACTGACTCCTAAGTTTTTGCAATAAATTTGGCCCTTTTGCAAAGAGGGTCCAATTTCTGTCTAATGAGCAAAGAGGGATGTTCTAATTTCACTCCAAGAAGTATTTAAGGATCACACACACTTGTTAGAGACAGACAGTTATTTGTTTGTTGTTTTCCTCTGTTGTCCAACTTTTCACATCTCAGAAATGAAAATGCACTTTAAAAAAAAAATGAAAATACAAATCGTTTAGATTGTAGACAACCTATGCTTTTGTCATACCCAGAAAAATAACTGGCTTCAGAACATTTCCATGGGGCATTATCCTTACACACCAAAAATTGAAATGAAAACCATTATGTCTTCAAATCTATTAGAGAATCACTGTGTCTAAAGGTCTCTTGTTATGGCTATCCTTTGAGATGTAGGTGTTGGGTTATTCAACTGAAAATTATGGGATCATAATTTGGGCTTATTAGGAGAGAACCCAACAATCTCATTAAAATTAGAGCTCATTAAACAGAACTCTATGATCTCTAAGTTTAACATAAACTCAAGCCTTCCTGAAATTTTCCTTAAGCACTTCATTTGACAGGGTGAATTGGTAATGCAACTTGATTCAGAATGCAACTACCCCACTAATTTAGAAACTTTTCCACACAGTAAGGAAACTGAACATAAACTGCTGAAGTGAAGCTAAGCATAACTACTGGCCCCTTAGTCTCAAACCCTGGTTTGTTAGATGCAAGCTGAAAAGGGCTGAACTAACTGAATTACTTCACCAACTGAATTTATAACATTCTCCCTTCTCTCTCCCTTACAGCTTGGCACTCTAGAAAACCGAATAAACCCGTGTCATGATTGACCCTATCTAACCTCTCAGCGGCAACTTTCTTTCTCTCTCTCTCGCTCTCTCTCTGGTTATGCTCGTTCTGCGGTGCCAGTACTCGCTTCAGTTACTAAGGACTGGTTTTATATTCTCGATTTACCTCTTGTATTTATTAAAGTATTAGATTCAAATTCTGGTTGATTTTGTTCGACATCTTTACAGGTAATTTGCAAACATGTTTTCTATTTCAGCAATTATTACCGAAGTGTTCATGACATAGAAGTTTGGTAATGAAACAGAAACAAAGTTGGTTAATAGAGACATTTTAGCATTGCATGATTGATGTTTGGAAAAAATGATTTTCTTTTGAATTATGTTTTGAAGATTTACATCAATGAAGGCTAGGGATAAATGGGAATCGGTTAATGGCTATCGATAAAACTTGCTGGATCACTAGCTGCAGTTTTGCTGCTTATCACTATTTCTTTGTTACAAGTCACAAGTATGACACTGAGTTACAACTGAAAATACAGCCTCTATGCTTACAAAACCAGTCTTGCTTTACAAGAAATTCACACATGGGAAAAATGACAATTTCCTGAACTGTCTTTGCTTTTATTTTGTATTTTTTTGAACTGTATTCTATTTCTTATGTAGTTATACTTGATTCTTAGAATTTTCTTATTTAAGTTTTTTTAATTATGGTAAGTAGGGTTCCAGAGTTAGGGACTAATCTATCCTCACTTGTAACTATTTAAAGGTTATTTTCATATGGAATGAGACAAGCAGAAATTTCCCTTAAGGTTGTGAACTCCTAAAGTTCAGAGATAGTAGGGTTCTCTTTAATGAGCCCTTAACTGAAATTCAACATAGGTCAGAAGGGCAAAAATTCCAATAAGAAGCCTTCACATTCCTTTGATCCTTTGGTGAATCCGAGACCCATAACTCAATCCCAGAAGCAGGGTTGTAATACACCGTCTCAAAAGCTTTTGAATTGCTTGTCACTTTTTAATATAAGGGAAAGTTCTGGAGTACGTTTAAAAAAAAAAAAAAAAATTCTGGAGTAGATTTTCTTTTAGGATAACTGTAAAAATGGCACTTCTTTTGGACAAGGTAAAATCTACTTTGTTAGTTGCCACTATTGGTGGATTGAACGAAAGTTAATCCTGTAATTAGGAGTATTAAAGAAAAACTAAGTAGGAACCAGAATGACAGATTAACAGTATAAAACATCTATATACACATGAATACTGTAGAATTACTCAAACACCTGCATTGCTCAGTTCCAATCACTTGCACTTGGATCTCAACTAGATCTTCCCTTTTCATTCTCAGCTAAAACATTGCAATGCATGTTATTTCCTCATTTAAAATCAAATGCTTCACAATATATATTATACTTATTTTAGATGCTGCAGCATTCAATGCCATAACTTAGTGATTGAAATGAACCTCTTTTGTTCTTTGTTCTAGGGTATGAATGGGATATTGGTCATTTTGTTGGGGCCCAGCGTCCTGATACAGAATGTTTCAGAAGCACTTCATGTGGAGTATCCCATGGAGAGGTATGATCTATACACTTATGTTGTATGATCAATGTTGAAAGCAGAAAAGAAAATGCATATATGACCGACTGATTTCCATCCTGAATTTATATATTAACATAGAAAAACATTTAGGCACTTGGTGTTTAGAATGTTTGTTTCCATGCAGAAAAGTAATTCACTTTTAATCATAGGTGCTTATTTATTTATTTATTTTGTCTTAAAATTTTCGGATTTAAAACTATTCTATCTGCTTCCTCTAGCGATATGGAAAAATAATTGTAAGATGTGTTTCGTCTTGATCTTAGGCTTCTTTTTTTTTTTTTTTTAATGGCTTGTCATCTTTAGATGTAAGGCTCAGTGCATAGGACATTGCAGCTGCTATGTGAAGAGCATGTCTTGCTACCTCTCTTTGTCCTAGTCCCTAGCTCTAAAATTTGTTCCTAGAATTTTGTCAAAGAATTTGTCATGAAATTTTTTGACTCAAAAAGTGGAAGGTGATTGCTTCACATGTTTTTGTCCATGTGGCTGAATCTTATTATCGGGGAAATGCATTTGAGCTGTGTTTAGCTGACAAAATCTCATGGTTTGGAATCATGGAGCTGAAAGTGAGTCCTCTTATGCATGACATAATGTTGGAAGCATTGGCTTATGATGTAATGTAAAAGCATTGAACAAAAGTAAATGAAACATAAAAAGAAAAAGGAAAGTATATGGAAGAATATGAGTCCTAGTTTTTTTTCGAACTTCTTTGTTAGGGAATAGTCAAAGATAGGTTTATTTAATTTGTAATATTTTCTATAATTACAAGTTAATGGCATCGCGCTGGATATTTTTGCTGGTAAATAACCAATTGAGATGCCAAAAGATAGTCCTTCCAAAAATGAGTTGCTGTTGAGTAAAATAATAATCTGCCTATACTAAAACCAGTTGTCCCCTCCATTGACTACCTATGTCTATCCTTTATGAAGCCTTTATGTAATAAAGCAGTAACATCCATAAAACCACACTTAAAACTTTCAGATTATATAAAATAAAAATAAAAAATACTATTCAGAAAAATAACAATGCTGGTTGACTAGTTATTGTTTGAGTTACGAAGATTGATAAAATTTGTGTTTTTCTTTACTCCTGCTGAATAGTTTCGACAAAGAAACCCTTATAGGCTAAACATTTATCCTATGTTGTTGTCACAAAACTAAAGATGGCAATTCCAAATTATAACACATTGTCAGTTGGACTTCATTCGCATAACTAACTTGAATGGCTGGAGGGATCTAATTTCAAAAAAGGCCGTCCCAACTTCTAACTGTATGCAATCTCAAGGGCTTATACGTAATTTTCCTTTGATTATTTTTCGTTCCTAAACAAACAAGATACAAACTTCAATGTAAATTGAGTACATGTATCTGTATAATTTTACATATTGTCTGCATCCTGCATGGAAAAACTTGCATCTTTTAGGTTTGCTCTTACCTATGCTTGGGATGTTATTTTTCCTTTCTTTTCGTTATTCTGTTTCCTTTGTACAAAAAATTCTAGATTTATACTATATATATATATATATATATATATTTTTTTTTTTTTGTCTTGAAATATTTGATATTTCTAATTTAATCGTAATTTGTTGTAAGATAGTGAACTTCCCTATGATTGTGAACATTCCTCAATCCCTCTGCATTTTTTTTATGACTCAGGTCATTGCTTCAGATCCATTAGCAAATGCCGACAAAAACACCACACATATATATATGTATTGCACAGGAGGCATTCGTTGCGACGTATATTCTACCATCCTAAGGTATTTTATTGTTTGTCCTTTTGATCCTTTTTCAAGCCTTCGTGACCTTGTTGGAACAATATTTGAAAATAAGTGATAATTGAAAGTCAGTCATAATTTAGGCAGTCATGTTATAAGCTAACCAATCTTGTTAAAATCCAATGCAGTTTTCAAAATATCAAGGATAAAAATGAGAACAAGCCAAATATGCCAAGAGAATGGATATCTAGCGTTTAGATTTAATAGGAAAATATAAAGCTAGATTACTCTCGCTTACAAACCAGAACTATCTAAACGCCCCATTTACATTAAAAAAAAAAAAAAAAGCTTTGTTTTCAATTGATTTCTATATCTGTTCATATGGCACTAGATTGATGTGGATTAACATGCAATAATGAATATTATGATAATGGTAGAATTTAATGGGATTGTTACTTAGCAAACAAGAATAGTTAAGTTAGTTGTATACATTTCCCATGGTAATTAAATAATTTCTTGAAATATTACTCATTTTATACTATTTGATTGTAGTTCTAATAGTTATCAAACTTAATAGTAGAAAATTAGTAATATGATGAAGACAATAGAGAATGTGAAGAGTCTACGTACCATAAAGAGCTGCAGCCTATATGTTTGGATATAAGGTTTAATATGAGTTTATAATTTTGCTTCTTTTGAACTTCTATCATTTGCAGTCATTTTTACTTGGGAAGGGTGCAAGTCTTTTTTTTTTCTTTTTCTTTTAATTCTGAGGCTCTCAATTTTATATGGCAGAAAGCAGGGCTTTCAAAATCTATACACTTTGATGGGGGGGATTTCTCATTATCTAGAGAAAGAGGGCCCCATAGAGTGGGTTGGAAATTTGTTTGTGTTTGATGATCGACTCTCTCTTCCACCTTCTGCTTATAATCCTAATGCAACAACAATGCGCAAAACCCACGAAGGACCCAACAAGAATTTACTGGCTAACTGTTATATCTGTGGGTCGCATGTCTATGAATTGAGGCATCGAAATTGTGCTAATCTTGATTGCAATTTACTTTTTCTGTAAGTTTCCTTTTCCTTACTTTTCATTTTTTTGACATCTACTAAAGTTTTAATTATATCTAGAGTTGGTCTTCAATGTTGTCTTTTCTCAAATGTGCTTTGAACCTTCAGATTGTAGTGCAAAATTGGTGGTGGAATTTGCTAAAATATGTGAATTGGGCTATGAAAATTGGAGTAAATTTAATTAGGTCATAGTAGGATACAAAGAAAGATTTCTTAGTAATAGAACATTGTCTTTGCAACTCAGGCTCAACTCAACTAAGCCTGAATCTGAAGCTAATTTGGGTTCATTATATGGATTCTTTTTCTCCGGTAGAAAGGATTTGGGATTACATCTTAGGAAGATTTTGGGCCATCTTGTACCATTTTGTCTATGTTAGTGTAGGTCTATACATCTCTTCATTCCAGAACTAATATTTATGTTAATTTGTGTATATCTATGGAATCAATATTGTGAGATGTGACAAGGTTTCATGTTTGAACTTGTATCTATAGGATCCATATTGTGAGATGTGACAAAGTTTTGTATACCTACCGCAAGCCTCCTTTTTTTAATTTAAGCTTGGGGTTGTCTACTTGTGTAGGTAGATTTTTGTTCCAAAACTAATCACCCATAAAAGTTGAAATGCTTGTATTTCTTTAATCAGAACATTTTGACAATGCC
Organism: Mallotus japonicus; assembly: GCA_949634005.1. Classification (NCBI taxonomy): domain Eukaryota; kingdom Viridiplantae; phylum Streptophyta; class Magnoliopsida; order Malpighiales; family Euphorbiaceae; genus Mallotus; species Mallotus japonicus. The sequence goes on along the minus strand of CATIWK010057902.1, from coordinate 4,892 downwards.
CAAAATTCCATTTTAGGTGTTGATATGGTCTTAGTGGGTGTTTGACATAGCTTTTCAAGTGCGGTTGATAGTGGGTGTTTGACATAGCTTTTCAAGTGCGGTTGATAGTTGTTCAATTCCCAACAGGCGATGACTACAAAATAATGTTTATCTTTTTATTTTTTAATTTTTTTAAATGGTAACTAATATGAAAGCTTTCATATTTGAATTGCCTCAAAAGTGGCATCATTAGCTCCAACAACTCTTATAGAGAGTGCAACTATCTTTTACTTCTTTGAACTTCATGAAAGCATTTTGGATTCCGAATGAAAATTCTAGTAGGAAGTTCTCTGTTAGCCGTCTTGTGATCCTACTCATTCACCAATAGGGGGCCAATGAGCTCATTTTTCTTTTATTCATACATTTTGCTTAGCTTCTTTGTTTCTTCAATATTCAAATCCAATTCACTGGAATGATTTTGAGCCTAGTATGATGGTTAGAACAATGAGCTACTAGGTTTCATTTTTTTTTTCTCAACCACTTCTTTTCCCCTAGTAGATATATTGCAATTTTGATGCAGAGGTTGGCACAGACTTATAAGTTGACACATGGTAGTTCTTAAGCTAGTCTTCTGCATACTTTTCACTTGTAATTTTTGTGAGGGCTTGCTTAGTTTTCCAAATTCATCATCATGGGTTTATTATATTTTTCGGCCATTGCAAAATGAGAGCCTATTATATTAGTGTTGGAGATGTGAATGAATCTCACATCTAAAAAATATAAAGGATTCAAGTAGCATATAAGTGGTGTAAATTGGGTTTTAATATAAGTCAATTGGTTTTGTGTTACATGAATCCAACCATATTCAGTAGAGCAGCTGTGGGCCAACACTCGCTAGGCCCATGTAGTTTCTACATGATATTAGAGCAGAAAGATGGCCAAATGGCCAGATGATTCTGAATTCATGTTTAAAGATATGGTGTTTGGGCTCGTAAACTTTGGATACAACCAGGGTATATTTTGTGAGTGACAACTGGTTCAGGTCCAGTTGCATTTGAGGGAGAGTGTTAGAGATGTGAATGAATCCCACATTTGAAATATATAAAGAGTTCAAGTGATATATAAATAGTGTAAACTAGGCCTTAACACAAGCCAATTGGTTTTGTGTTATAAGGGTTCAATCCTATTTATGTATTCACTAGAGTAGATATGGGCCAACACTCTGTAGGCCCTTAGAGCTTTTACAGTTAGATTAACTAATAAAGATATGACAAAACTAACCTACCTTTAATATTTTATTTTATATGTGTATACTAGAGTAGATCTGAATTTCATTTGGCTGAAAGTTCCAATTGATTTTAGTATGAATAATATCTTGAATGGTCAATTGCATTTAAATGGAAAATATGAACAACTTCATTGTTGTACTATTATTTTCCCTTTAAAATATTAAGATAATGTCCATATTTTATCCTTAATTGTGTTGGAGATGCATCATCATCCTAAAATCCAAATAAAGATTTTTGAAAAACCATGTCTGGGAAATTGAATATTCATCATGTGGCTGCTTGTTACAATTTAGCCAGCATGTACAACACAATGTTCAAGAAATAGAATGTTGATGAATTTCTTATTCACAAAGTTAAAATGATCTGACAATTGGCACCCTACGTTTTGTCAGTTCAAATCCTTGGTGGTAAGTAACTAATATTTAATTTAAACAAACCTTAGTGCCAATTTAGTTGGTCAGGTATACCTATTATTTTTCTTCATTTTGTTTGGTTAGGCGCTATATCTCTATAAAGTTTGAAGGCTGCTAAGTTTTGTTATTCTTAGTCATTGTTTTCTAAATAATAATAATATTCTAGGTCTATCTCCTGCTTTGTCTCATCCTAGGCCACCTGTTTTAGTTAAAATTTGAGCATAAGACCAATCTTTCTTTAGTAGCCCTAAGGCCTAGGTTCACTCCTTGCTTCCTTGTTTTAGATAAAAAGTATTCTGATTACTCAAATATGTATTCTGTAATATTGTCTTTTCAGATGTTGTATGGACTGTGTGAAGGGCTTGAGAGGATGTTGTTGTAAAAAATGCACGACTGCTCCTCGACTTAGGCCTGTTCTGCCAGGGTACCATCGGTACAATAAGTGGCACACATATCGAGACGTGGAAGCGCAAACTGACTTGACTGTTTGATCAACAAGATTGGAAACTGGTATATGTTCATCCTTGGTAGATCTTCCATGTTTTATGTCTTCCATGAGCATGTATCTTAGCTTAAAATGTTTGTTTAGAACAATTTAAGTTTTGTTTCCAAATTTCTCATTAAATTCGAAAAGGAAAAGTCTGCTATGTTTTGCTCAGATGGTGTACTTTGAGATGAGTTAGTTAGGAGGTCCTTTAAAACCATATGACCCTTTTAAAATCTAGTTTGGCAGCTTCTACACATAATTCATTGCAATTGGTATGCGAAAGAAAGTGCTATGTCTCAAAAGCCAAGAGTTCACTGCAAAAAATGGAAACAGTTTAGGTACGTGCCGCCTGTCCTCAAAAATTAAATGTATAGACAGGAGCTTTTTCATCATTGGATTGAGAAAAATCAATGTATCTTGTATATATATCATTGAAATATATGAGAATAAGTATTCCGCATATTTACAACTAAAAGGACAAATCAATCATGAAGAAAAAGAGAAAGAAAATTGCTGTTTTTGTTCGCGACTCCTGTCTCTGTGTTCTGTTATTATCATTTCATGAATCTACTATCAAAGTTGTTGTTTTGATTCTGGATAAAAAAAAATTGTCTTCACTTCTTTCAAGTTGAAAACAAAAGAGGTGTTCGGTTTTATGTTTGATATGCTCTTTTTTTTTTTTTTTCCTTACAAACAAAACAAAAAGCTGTCTCTCGCTGAAAATCAAGGTTTTCTCGAAGTTGTTGATAATTAATTGTTTGTTGCAAAAATCAGTTTTCAAAACATACACAAATACTGTTTGAAGGACCTTGGCATGTCTTAAAACTGCAAGTTGTTGAAGGACATTGGTTTATTCCAACTTGGAAGTTGTTGAATAACATCGATGTGTCCAAACCTATAAAAGAAAGGATAATGAACCCACAAGTCCTATAAGTTATCCAAAATTTCAATCAAGTTCTAAATTTTTTTTTATTGAGTCCTAGAAGCATTTAAAGTGTTTCACGTTAGTCTACTTCTGTTATCTCAAACGGAATGGATTGACGTGCCAATTAGACCCCATCCAATGAACTGACGTGTGCAGCCAACTCATCAATGATACTGAACCCATAAGTCCTATAAGTTATCCAAAATTTCAAACAAGTCCTAAAATTATTTCTCTCCTAATTAACATGAAACAAAACCATTGCACAATATCTCTATTTCTAATATCACGGATCATCATCAACATGCATTGAAAAATCTTCCAAAAAATTACAGAATCTCTATTTCAGAAATTTCATTACTCAATATCCAAGAACTGCAAAGAGGATTTCATATTTAAAAAAATAATAAGAACAATAAAAGTAAAAAGAAAGAATCACTCAAGGATTTCATATCTAAAAAAAAATAAAAAGAACAATAAAAGTGAAACAGAGGAAGCCAAGTTAAGAATCAATAAGACTCTTCTACAATTTTCAAGAATTGAAACTGCACTAGCAAGATCGCCCTGTTCAGCTGCAGTTTTTGCTTGTGACATCGACTCAACTGCTTGAAGTCTGTTACGTTGTCTTCTCCGATGCGGCTATACCGTTCGCGCTACTGTCCAAATTTACCTTCTCAACTATGACTTCATCATCCCCACAATCGATAGCTGTGTCGGCATTTTTTTAGGACTTGATTGAAAATTTGGATAACTTATAGGACTTGTGGGTTCAGTATCATTGATGAGTTAGCTACACACGTTAGTTTATTAGGTGGGGTCTAATTGTCACGTCAGTCCATTCCATTTGAGATAACGAAAGTGGATTAACGTGAAACCTTTTAAATGCTTCTAGGACTCAATAAAAAAAATTTTTTTTTAGGACTTGATTGAAATTTTGGATAACTTATAGGACTTGTGAGTTCATTATCCCATAAAAGAATCTTTCTGAATTGAAATTTGGAGGTCAACGAGTTTTTAAACTGAATTGCTTGTTGAATGCCTATGAGCCACCTTTGAAGAATTCAAAGAAATTGTGTTACTCTCAGCAAAGGAGAGGTTTCTAGTTGGTGAGGGTCATCAGCAAAGAGAGAAAAAAAAAAAGGTGCAGATGTTAAAAAAAAAAAAAAAAAAAAGGAGAGCTGCAATTGCTCCAATAAAAAAAAGCCTTGGAAGAAAGAGTCCCCAAGATGGAAAAGTTAATGTTTCAAGCAAAGTCTCAAGGAGTGTTAAAGCTAAAGAGACTTAGCTTTCATAGTTGAAGCAATTTAATTTGTTAATAGCTTTCATAGTTGAAGCAATTTAATTTGTTAAACTAGTTTAGTTAGTCATGTAGCAGGTGTTGTCGTAGATATGGTTCTTATTTACTTGTGTAAGCAAGATCAGGTAATGTACACCTTTTACTAGTAGGTGGAAATGTCTGTATAGCAGCTTTGTTAAAGAAAAATGTGAGAGCTCAAGGCCATTTTTGTTGTCCTAGTTTCTTATTTCTTGGCTTTCACCACCCAACCAACTTTGTTATTTTTATTATTGCAAAATTTCAGTGACTAACACATCTCTATTTGTGACAAAATCTGAATTAAGAAGAGGAGAAAAGTTCTCTATATTTCTATCTTACTTAAACACTGAATCTGAATACATATATATACAAGACAGGATAGCTATTTTAAACCACCCTCTAATTAAGCTATGTTCCTACAATCATGCTTTCAATCAATCCCAGTAATCTTGCCTTCAATCAGCCCCTACACTCTTGCCTACAATCT